>VMDO01027135.1:0-25720 GCA_007922755.1 Pedetes capensis
AAAGAGTCCTTCAAATTTAAATAAAAGGACACTAGACAGCAAAATAAAAGCCAACATAAATATAAAACATAAAAGTAAGTATATGGACAAATACAGAATACTGGCATAGTAGTATATAAATCACCTTAAATTCAGAATAAATAGGAGTTGAAGACAATGGTTATAAACAAACTTAAATATTAAAATATCTTAATGGACACACAATATAAAAAAGTGATTTGTGAAATCAATAAAAATGGAGTAGAGTTTTTATATGTAATTCAAATTAAGTTGTGATAATTTAAAATAGATTGTTTAATAAGGTGTAGTCTCCATTTAGCCACAGAAATACTGATAGAAGATATAAAAAATGAATTAAATCAAAGTTTATCACTTTAAAATAGAAACAAACAGAAAAGAAGACAACAAGAGAGTAAGATAGGTAAATTCATTAACTAACAAAATAAAAAATAGTGGTATAGACTGTTTAGGACTCTTTAAAATTCATATTTTAGATTTAAATCTCCAACATGAAGATATTTAGAGGTAGAATCTTTGGGACATAATTAAGTCATGAAGGGGAGCCCTCGTGAATAAAATTAGTGCCTATGAAAAGAGGATAAGACATAAAATTTTACTCTCTGCTCTCTACCAGATAAAGATATCATGAGCACATGACCATCTACATGCAAAGAAATAGGCACTTATCAGACAGTGCATCTGTTGACACTTTGATTTTGGCCTTGGTAGTCTCCAGAATTGTGAAAAATAGACATTTACTATTTAAGCCACTTAGTCTATAAGAATTTGTTAAAGCTGCCCAAACTGACTAAGACAGACAGAAAGCATTTAACAAGATGGCAAGTCTGTATATGTCAGTAATTACTTTAAATATAAGTGGATTAAATTCCCCAGTCAAAATACACAGAACAGTTAAAAGGATTAAGGAGAAAAGTAGTTTGAATTGTATTTTATCTACAAAAGAATCACTTAACATCTAAAGACATACATAGAGTAAAAGTGAAAAGGTGGATAGAGACACCAAGAAAATGATAATGAAAAGACAATAGGGGATCCATACTTATATCAGACAAAGTAGACTTTAAGTCAAAATCTGTCAGAAGAGACAAAAAGAGACATTATGTAATAATTGTATAATAAAAAATTTTAAATGTTTATGTTGCAAGGAAGTTATAATAATGATAAAGATATATTACACAACATCAGTTCACACAATATATGAACCAAATATTGGTAATAGTGACAGAAGAAATAGACAGGAACACAGAAATAGTAGCAGATATCAGTAATCCTCATTTAATAACAGATAAAATATTCAGACAGGAGATCATTAAAGAAGCAGAGGACTTGAAAAACTCTAATGGGCCTACCAGATATGCATAGAACATTCTACCCAACAGGTGAATGGACATTCTTCTCAAGAACATATGGAATGTTCTGTAGGACAGATCTCTTGTTAAGTCAGAAAACAAGTCTTAAGAAACTTTAGAAGACTGAAATAATATTGAGTATCTTCTCTGACAACAAAAAATAAAACTAGAAATGAAATCAACAGCAGAAGGTAAACTGAGAAATTCACAAGTAAGTAAAAAATAAACACACTCAAAAACCAGTGAGTTCAGGAAGAAATCCTAAGGAAAATTATAAAATGTGGTGAGAAAAAACAAAACACAACACTCCAACATCTGTGGGATGAAGCAAAAGTTGAAAAATTAAAGGGAAATTTATACTAGTAAAATCCCACATTAGAAAAGCAAAAATAAATAAAATAAGCAACCTAAGTTTTTACTTCAAGAATTTAGAAAAATTAAACAAAGTTAGCAGGGACTGCAGCTTTACCACTGTGGTGTCTGACCTCATTAGATCTCAGAAGCTAAGCAGGGTCATGTCTGGTTGATACTTGTTTAGGAAACTGCCTGGGAACACCAAGTGCTGTAGGCTTGGGAGAATGATGCAGCACCTCACTCCCAAAGAACGATCAGCCATTGAAAACCCTATAAATAGCAGAGAAGCACTCATTATAATGTTTCCTCTGTTTTATGGAGTGTCACTATGAGTAGGACACCAACTCCAGGGCATCAAACAACAACGATATTAGCAGAAGAAAGTAAACAGTAGGATGAGATCAGAAACCAAACAATGGGGAAAAAATCAATGAAATTAAGAACTTTAAAAAAAGATTAAAATGGTGTTAGGTTCTTGCTGGGGTTTCTTTCTCTCTGCTTTGTGGGTGAAAGCAAGAGGATGTGGGTGCCCCAATAGGGCACCCCGTGATGAGGGTATGGCCTGAGAACAGAGCATCAGGCACAGGATAAAAGGACAGGGATTTATTCACAAAGGAAGGTAAAGGAATGGAGGATTAGGGAGAGGGGAAAAGGGAGTTGGAGAAGGGAAAAGCTCAACTACTGTCTCTGGGCTGGGGCAGAGACTCTTGGATGTCCTTGCTCTTCTGGCTCTCAGGCTTCACCACTTCAGAGGCCCTAAGCTTGACTCCAGGAGTCTTGCCACTTGAAGCAGTCAGTCATTATAGGATATCTGGCATTGTAAAAGTAGGGGTTGGACAGAGATAGCAGGCGGGTTGAAGTATGTTGAAGGCAGGTCAGAGGAAGGCCAAAGACTAGGCGAGGCAGACAAGTAAAATGGGCTTTGGGCCCTTAAGGAACCACAAGGACCCAGTGAGCTTTTCTTGGATGGTGTTCAGAATGCCTGTTGTACTCTGAGCCCCAAAGTTTATATGGCCTGATAGCCAGCCAATCAGGGGAACAGGATTGGATCAGAAATCGGGCATCAGCGGGGCTTTAGATGCTACCCTACCTTGGATGCCATCTTGGCCCATTGGGTGGGAGGGGGGAAGAGTGAGATACCCAGATGTATGGGAAAGGTGACCCGTTGCTATCTTGCCCCATAGGATTCAATGGGAGCAAATGACCAGGATATAAGGTAAGGGTTACTTGCCCTGGAGGATAAAGATTGGTCCTCTGAGTG
Organism: Pedetes capensis; assembly: GCA_007922755.1. Lineage (NCBI taxonomy): Eukaryota > Metazoa > Chordata > Mammalia > Rodentia > Pedetidae > Pedetes > Pedetes capensis. The sequence continues at coordinate 2,986 of VMDO01027135.1, forward strand.
GGCTAGATGGGCTGTTATGGTCAGCCATATTTGGGGTACTCTCTATCCCCCTGGGGATCTCAACAAAATGTCAAACTAGTAGACTAGGAAAAATATTTTCTCAAATAAATCAAATCAAATGGAAGTTGTTAGGTGCTGTTGAGAAGGGTCAAACTCATAGCAACCCTACAACAGGAGAACAAAACACTTTCTGACATTGCCATGCCCATTATCATTATCAGTGCTTCTCTGCTATTAGGATTTTCAATGCATCATTATAAACAATAAGACAGAAATAGAAAGGATTATAAAAGACAATTGTGAACAATTATGTCAACTAATTGGCTATTCTAGAAGAAATGGATAAGTTTCTAGAAACATACAAATTACCAAGACTGACAGCATGGAGAAAGGGAAAATCTGAGCAGAATTACCACCTGTAAGGAGATTCATTAAGCTATCAAAAATCTCTCAATAATGATAAAAAGCTAATGTTTATTCTAGCATTACTCAAAATAACTGAGCAGAAACAACCTATCTGACCATCAATAGATGAGTAGATAAGGAAAAAATGGTATACATTGGAACACTGTTTTGCCATAAATCCCTGTTATATTATACTACAATATGGATGAGTCTTATGCTAAACAAATAAGACAGTCACATAAAGAGACACGTGGTATAAATCCTCTTATGGAGGTATCAACAGTAGATTCTTAGAAGCAGAAAGCAGAATAGTGGTTGCTGGAAGGAGGAGAAATTGGGAAGTTGTTCAATGAGTATGGACTAAAAAGTCATGCAAAAATGAAAAAAGTTATAGAGATATGCTCTGTAACAATGTTCACACAGTTAATAATACTGCACTATGCACTTAAATTTTGTTCAAAGATAGATTATTATATGTATTTGCCACAATAAAAAAAAAGTCATTCTTACCAAGAAAAGAAAGATTTTTAAGGTATTAAATAAAATTTATTCTTTTTCAGTTATTAAAGTCATTGAGAAAATTAAATTTGATGGAGATTATATTCAAATTTTGAATCTAACTTCCACAATTTCAAGAAGGATGTCTATTTTTCACTCTACAATTTACTGTGTTTTTTAATTTTTGACAAAATTGGATAATCATCTTTTACTGTTTTTTCATGATAGTCTTAAACTGTTTTCATAGTATGTCAGGGATTGCTATTAGAAAGTCAACTAGAGAAAATGATCACAAATTTTACCCATTTTCTATTATAGGATGTAAAGACATTATCATGATAAATACAATAGCAAAATTTCTCACAACAGTACACACTGGTGGTTTTGGCATTACTTCTCACAACATAGAAGCTTGTGATAATGACTTTCATTTTTTCCAGAAAGACTAGCTTTCTCTTGAGAGAAATATTCTTTTTAATTTTAATTAGGATCAAGTCTTCTATTGTAATTGGTTCCAGTTTAATCTATCCTCACCTATAAGGGATAGGTATATTTGAAAATAAAATGAGCTTTAACACTTGATGTGACTCAAAGGAAAGCACAGAGAGGTTTTATTTAGTACAAAATTCCATGGTATGAAACTCCTCTCCAATATTTCCCTTTATACATTAAAGATTTGTTGAGAAGCTAACCACCCGCAACCAGTGGCTAAGCAGAGGACCAAGTCGTCACAGTAATACCAACTGTCTTGTTACAATCAGTTCTCAAGAATCTAGAATGAAAAGTTCTGACAGAATCTCCTCATTGTTATAATTTTAAATTTGTCTCTCTGATTCTGTGATTGTTTTCTGATGAGTTTTCCCACTCAAAAGTGAACTGCTAAACTTGATAAACATCTGAAAGGGTGATCCTTATAATGAATCCATCATTACACAAAGGAGGGAAATTGACTATAAGACAAATGAATGGTCCATGAAAGCACTCTTCAACTCTTAGTTCATCTGTTTTCTCATTTGTTTAAATATTAGATGTCCTAAAAGATGAAAGCTAGTATCCAGTTGCACGTAAGATCTTTTTGAATTACAAGAATACCCTGAAGTTTAACACCAACCCTCATGGTTAGCCTCCAGAAAACTTGGATCTTATGCATGTTCTTTGTTATATCTGAACCAAACTAATACATCTTACATAGCTTTCTCATTTTGTTGAATAAACAATTGGACTATCCCACTAAAAGAATATTCCATATTGACAAAATTACCCTGGATCAAGGTAGGCAACCATCCATGTATTCATATGTGTGTGTGTGTGTGTGTGTGTGTGTGTGTGTGTGTGTGAAGTACCAGTTAATAAACATTTTAGGTTTTTTTTATTTTGGTCAGAATATTTCTATGAAAACTACTATCCATTGCCACTGTTGCATAGGTGCAACCATAGACAATAAATAAATTAAATAAATAAATGAACAAAAGAAAGCATACACTTTTTCATTACAAGAGTTGTGTTCCAATAAAAATGGGCTTTTCCAAAATAGAATGATGGACAGATTTGTCCTATAGGACACAGTTTTCTGAGACATCAACTAAGACCTCAAAGGAAGGATGTTACTTCTTGGTCAGCTAATGGGATCTCAGGAAATATTACCACACAACAATAGGTTGAGTCTCTTTCACCTTTTCCTCCCTGGTTTCAGAGCATGTAACCTGAACCTATGAAGTTCTCAAAATCTCTTTAATACAAAGGCTACATAGCTGTTAGATTTTTATCTTCACTTAAGCTGCTTGATCAGGCAGTCCATTTCAGTAAAGAAGATGGGGAAGGTAACAGAAGAAATTTCCGTTCAGGTAGACAGCATCAAGACAGATCTTAGGCACCAGTTAGAATTCTCATCAGGACATTTTGGTAACTTAGGTCCATAGTTTTGGAACCATGGAAAGACTCAGAATTTCCCTAGATGTTGCTTAAACTGCAATCACCAGGTTCTCACTTTCCTGAAACTGAAATCTGGTATATAAAAGTATCTGAATTTTTTGCAGCCATCTAGATGTTTTGGCTATGAATGATCCACAGACCACAATTTGGAAGCTATCACTTAGTCACCAAAACTGATTAAACACATAAAAACTCAGACAGAAACCATGTTTCATGTTTTGAGATCATGTAAATATCTTTAGATCTTTAGGATTATCCTATTTTGAAAAACAGATATAGAAGGAAAACATAAGTTGGAGATGAAATATAGATGTTTCTAATGATGTCCTAGAGAATAATCAATGTAAACAAGTAGTTCTCAAATCCTCTTTGGCTTATGATTAGGATGATAGTACAGATCCAACATTTATCTTGTACACATAGAACTTGCAGGCAGCCCCACTTGCCTGGACTAATAATGTCTGCCAGCAAGATTTGGACTGCCAGCCAAATCTCAAAGAGGTCCTAGAAAATAGAGGTTAGAAAATGAATTGAAGGGTGCTTCCCTATACTGTCATTTCATTTTTGCTCATTACTTCTGAATGCTGTAGGAATACTGGTGTACTAGGTGTAGCAAACCAGACTAAGACCTAAGTCACAGTTAAACACACAAATCATGTGAAACATTTGCTGAACAATCTTTCTGAAATGATGTTCTGAAGAACAGTAGTCCTGCAGGATATTAACAGGAGTCAAAATAAAGAATTCCATGCTTAGGTCAGAATATAGAGTATGTTGTATTTCTCAAATGTTTAATCTCAAAATTTCCTTCTATACCCACTCATTGGCCAAGTAAATATCTTGTCAGTCTAACTCCTCTTCCTCCTCTTCCTCCTCCTCCCTCTTCTTCTTCCTTCTTTTTCTCCAGCTTGAAAAAATTGTTACTAGAGAGTAAAGAATCCAAGCCAGGTATAGTGATCATCCAGTGACTCAGAAGGTAGACACAGAAGGATGGGCAAGTTCAAGGACAGAGCCAGTATGCTGTGTGACTTAGTGAGACCTTGTCTCAAAATAAAAAGTTAAAAACAAAGAAAGAAAGAAAGAAAGAAAGAAAGAAAGAAAGAAAGAAAGAAGAAAGAAAAGAATGAAAGAAAGAAAGAAAGAAAGAAAGAAAGAAAGAAAGAAAGAAAGAAAGAAAACAGAGATAAAGGCATATAGTTCAGTAGTTGTTGTTAGGTGCCATTGAGTTGGTATCCGACTCATAGTGACCCTATGTACAACGGGCGAAACACTACTGTCAGTGCTTCTCCACTATTCATAGGGTTTTCAATGGAAGATTGATTTTTTGGGGAGTGGATTGCTGGGTCCTTCTCCCAAGCTCAGTAGTAGTGAACTTACAAAACTAAATTTGAGGGCCTGGGTTCAGTCAAAACAAGAATAAAACAAGGAAAGAAAGAAAGAGAAAAAAGAAAAGGAGAAAGTACAGAGTCCAAGGAGGACTATCCTTGGTTATGAAAGGTGAACTCACAGCTAGTAGTTCCATGATTACTGTCTCCGTAACATGTGCCTCCTCACCAGAAGATTGAATGTCTTATTGAAATAGAATATTTAACTCCATTAGAAATAAACAAAATAGAGTTAGGAAGAATAAACATCTACCCTTTAACTTACATAGAGAAAGGATAAAGAGGAGTGCAGTATCTGAATGATATAAAGCATACTGCTACTGGGAAATTTTATGTAAGGTGTGCAAACCATGCAAACTAAAGTGTTTTAATTATCTTATATTGGCTACCCCAAATTTAAAGAAATGTGTAATATATCCCTCCTTTCTGTTGGTAGGCTATGATGGCAAGGAAAAATGATATACCAAGTAGTGGGAGTGGAACATCGATAAACCATTAAGGAAGATTGTTGTATGCTTGATATTATTTAAAATGACAATACATATTGATAAAATGACCAACTCTTATCTTGTTTTATTATTTTAAGGTCTCAACAGACAGGGCATCTCATTATTGCTTGCATTAGAGACAAACGAGTTCCACAATCATTGTGTTCAGAGCCATTCCATTTCTAATACACAGTGAACTGTGTATTAGAAATGGAAACCTTGCCAAATAGCAAACTAGGTACTGAAAATATTCTGATGTCACTGTGACTTCACCAAACTGAGAAAAGAAAGAACAGAAAAGTCAAGGTCTCTCACTAGGACTGCCCACACCATAGCTTCTTCTCCACCCTCCTAATTACTGCTCCATAGAATTAATCAAATTATAAGATATCAAAGAAAGACAATTTTTTAATACTGAAAAAACTATTTGTACAGAAAATGTCTATATTATTGATAAATTTAATAGGTAAAGCACGGCTACACTTATATATATTTGCATGTAAAATTACACGTAATAATGATGAAAATGTAAATAGATAGATCACTACAGAAAAAGTTGTGGTCTTAAATCATAATTTGGATGCAAAGGTATAAAGAAAAATATTCCCCAAAAAAGACATGGAAGTAGAAGAGAGGTCATTGGTGGGGTAGTGGGGGGGGGGGGAGGAGGGGCTCAAGAGGGTAAGGGGGAAGTTATCTGTGCAATGTATAATCAAATGCATATATGGAAATGTCACAATGAAATGCATGTCAGAATGAAACACATTAAGTTGTACATTAAAAATTTCCAATAAAAAAAAGAAAAAAAGAGAAAATTATGTGTGATTTTTACTTTCCTATTTCCTAGCTCACAATTTTTTAAACTTTATAAAAATAACTATTATTATAATTATTATTTAAAAATTAATATTTTTAAAATTTAAAAGTATCCCTATCTCTTCATTGATTAATTCCTTTCTCAAAAGTTATAGCATAAAGAAGTCATTGCATTGACTTTAGCCACTAGCATGTGTTATTTTTGTCACAAGTTCTCACCTTAGCATGACAATGTGCATGCAAGCACACACACACACACACACACACACACGAGCACATGTATTTATTAGATAGCCTTTCTGATATTAGTCATTGAACAAAAATTTCTTGGAGATCAAGATAGCACAAAAGTCAAGGGACTCTGGAGATCACATGATGTAATGTTTAAACCTATCATTTCTTATGTGATGATGAACAAATTTCTTTTTTTCTAAATTAAAACTATAAGCCTTTTAATCTAATCTCTTGAATATCTATATTTATATCACATCATTCTTATGAGATTTAAGATGAAAATACACTTAAAGTATTTTCTGGAATGTTTGGCATGTCATAAGCATGTAATAAATGCTCATCATTCTATTGAGTGATGACTATGCATAATATATTGTGTTAGGCTGGTGGTGGAAATAAAATATTATGAGATGATTTGTTTTCCAATGTGATTCTTGTAATAGTTACTTGTGGAAATCAGAGAGAACGCAAAATCTGATTTTCAGTTTGCCTACCAGCATCTATGATGCAATACTATTAACTCATTACTTATGTTCATTTGTTTTCATTACAACAGCAGAGTATAAACATTTTCCCTTATTGGATGGCATAATGTACGTTTTTTTCTTATCATCTAACATCACGGAGTAGCATTTGTCATAAGTGAATAAATATTTGTTTAATATATTTAGAAAACCTTGGGCACTGAGAGGAGTTATTACCCAAACTTGAAAGACATGTACATACCATTTCCTTAGTATTAAAATTCTCAACTGTTGCAATATGCCTTAGTTGAAATATTAGAGATGGAATTTCATAAGTCTATGAGCTTGCCAACATCGTTATACATTAAAAAAAGAACTATGTCATTGCAGATCTTTTTCTCTGCCAATATAAGAAATACTTTATCAGGAATAACTATCTTAAATGACCTTTCGAAATGTCATTATGTGTTTTCTTCGTTGTATCTGTAGCCAAAATAGCTCAGGTAAGAAACATCCTGGATAATCTGAACAGAGGGACCTTTATAAAGTGGAATGGATATTGGGCTAACACTCTAAGAAATGTGTTAGACTACTAAGGCTAGAATGCAATTAATAATCTTATACCAATGTAGTCATCTAATAATCTGGAACATCAGTTTCTTCCTTTCTAAAATGAAGGATTACAAAGTAGGAGGACAAAAACCTATTTTAACTCTCAGAGTCTAGATGAAACAGGATATGCAAACGTGTCTCACTTTCAGCATGTTTTAATTCAATAATATGCTTTTACATTTTGCTTTAGGTATTCTCAAAACTTTTGTGAATTCTGCACGTTAACACCTAAGAAAATAATAACTTCCATTTAAACTTGGGTCTCCTTTACCATTACAAATCCCTTCAGTGAAGCCCTTCCATGATATTTCTGGTTTCCTGAGATTTTTCTTTTCAATATAACTCATATACATTGGCAATAACCATGGCATGATACATATACATATTGACCACAAAATCCAACTAGATGACACCTAACAACAACAACAACAACAACAACAACTACAACAACAACAACAACAACAACAACAACATAAACTTGACTTAAAGATCATGGAACTAAAGGTTAAAGTAGTAAACTGAAAGGAAGGAAACACTTTAAACTGAGAAGTTAAATATCATTTTAATATCATTACAAATACCTAGTTTCTTGCTAGTAATTTGAATGAAAATAAATAAAAAGTCATAACATCTGAAACATCCCTCTGATCCTTCTGTATCATCTTCAGATAAACACCTTGAAGTTTAACATTTCCCTGTGCTTAAACAAAATTTAAATAATTATGCAGGCATCTAGGCCACCTGTTATATATTAAAATTGGTATCTTGAAAACTAAAATAAAATGATATTTGTAGAATCATCTGAGTAATGCATATAAGAGAAAAGATGAATGATCTAAAACAAGTAATCTAAGTTTCCACTTCAGGAAACTAGAGAAGGAAAAGCAAGTTAAGCTTAAATAAAACATATAAAATGAAATAAAATTAAAACAAGATAATAAAACTGAAAACAGAAAAACAATAAAGAATATCCATGAAAAACAACTGGGTCGCTGAGAATATCCACAAAGTTATTAAGCCTCCAGCCACGCTAACTAAGAAATTATGAGAGCACTGGGCATTGGTCGTGCATGCCTGTAATCCCAGTAGCTTGGGAGGCGGAGGCAGGAGGATCATGAGTTGAAGACCAGAGGAAGTCTGCATACCTTAGCAAGACCCTGTCTCAGAAAAAAAGTAAAAAAAAAAAAAAAAAAAAAAAAAAAAAAAAAAAAAAAAAAAAAAAAAAAAAAAAAAAAAAAAAAAAAAAAAAAAAAAAAAAAAAAAAAATGAGCTGAGGGTACAGCTCAGTGGTCCAGCACTTTCAGAGCATGCAAGCGCAAGGCCCCATGTTCAACCCCCAGTACCACAAGAAAAAAAAGAAAGAAATTATGAGAGAAGTTAGAAATGGAAAATGCCCTTCATACTAATCCACATTAAATTAATTATAAAAGGACAATACACACAGATCTGTACCTATAAATTTGATAATGTAGATTAAATGAACTAATTATTTAAAAGACAAGAATTACCAAAATCCAAACAAAGAGAAATAGAACATATAAATTGGAATCAACATGTGTATTGAAAATTGAATCAATAATTAAAAACTTTCTAAAAAGTGAAATACTGTGTCCAAACATTGGTAAATTCTACGAAAAATCTAAGTAGGTATTGTTACCAGTTCTCCATAATCTCTTCCAGGTAGAAAGAGAATACTTTTTTTTTTTTTTTTTTTTTTTTTTTTTTTTTTTTTTTGTGGTACTGGGACATGAACCACGGCCTGGCACTTGCATGTTTTGGAAGTGCTGGACCACTGAGCTGCACCCCCAGCCCATTTTTTTACTTTTTTTGAGACAGGGTGTCGCTAAATTACGCAGACTGCCTCTGGTCTGGAATTTGCGATCTTCCCGCCTCCGCCTCCCAAACCGATGGGATTAAAGGTGTGCGCCACCATACCCGGCTGAGAATACTTCTTAATTCATCCTATAAAGCCAACATTACACTAACACCAAAAACAAATGCAGACATTACAAAAAAGAAAAAGAAAATTGCACAATATGTCTCATGAAAATATATGAAAAATGTTCAAAAAAATATTAACATATAAAGTTCCACATTGAATATGGAGAAAATTATACTCCATGATCATGTGAGATTTATTTCAGCTATGTAAGTTTAACTCACATTTGAAAATTGCCAATTAACATAACCCTCTGCATCAAAAGATAAAGAAGAAAAATCATATGACCATATCAATTGATATACAGTATGTTGTTGTTAAGTGTCATCAAGTTGGGTCTAACTCATGGAGACCTTCATCAGGTTTCAAAGGCTGATTGTTTCAGGTTTGCTTTGGCAGTGGTTTGCCATGTAGTTCTTCCACTTTTGTGGTGCTAGAGATTGAACCTGGGTCCTCAGAACAGAGCAGCACTCTACCAACTCAGCTAAACTTCAGCTCGGTATATAGTATAAATAGAAATATTTTTTATTTCTAAGTATTTATCTTGGGGCAATACAAAGGAAATATTTCCCTGTTTTGTAACCTGAAATAAATGCATATTTGTACATTTTAACTTTTAGAATTATTGGTGTTAGTTTTGCTAGGTGCCATTGATTTGGGTCTGATTTAGAGCCATCCTAGGTACAGCAGAAGAAAACATTACCCAACACTGTGCCATACACACAATCACTTTTTTATGTTTGAATCCATTGTTGCAACTACTATATTTCTTCTCATTTTGAGTCATGCCACATCAGCAAAAGGAGGTCTCAGGGCTTTATTCCATTCCCATCATTAAGGTCTACTCTACATTGAGGAGGCAACATTTTCCCAGTCGTTTCTTAAATGCCTTCCACCTTGGGGTTGGGGACTCATTTTCCAGCACTATATTTGGCAATGCTTCTCTGCTATTCATAGGGTTTTCAATGCATAATTAAATTGTTTTGGAAGTGGGTTGCTGGGACCTTCTCCCTAGTTTGTTTTAGTCTGGAAGCTCTGCCAAACGTTGACCTCTATGGGTGGCCCTGATGTTATCTGAAATAGTGGCATAGCTTTCAGTATCACAACAACATGCAAGCCCCCACAGCACAACAAGATGGCAGACCTGTGGGGGTTTAGAGTTATTACAGTTCGCAAATCAGAAATCATTATTCAAAAGTGACTTTGTCACTTATAGTTGAATCCACATTTCAGTGGTGCATGGCTGTATTTCCTAAATTTTTTGTTAAGCCTTTCAAATAAATCCTTTAACATAATTATAAAGACATGGAACTGGAAAACAAGTCTGTGTAAGTGAAAATACTTGATAAAATGTTATCATTACATAAAATATTCTTGCTCATTTAGAACAATAGTGAATTATGTAAATAAAATTATGAATTATCATCCCTATAGGTACATCAATAAAGTAAAAAGAAAATATCAAAGGCTGACATTGTACATATCCATCATACCATGTTTTGGGGCTCATTGCCCCAAACTGTGTCAACTGTGTCAAAACCAAACTGCAGAGACATTTCCCAGAAGCTACTTCTGTGGCATTAGTTAGATCCAAGTAGTCATGCTTGTGACAATTTTTAGGAAAAAACTTGTTCAACTTTTAGGAAAGTTGAAATCTATACAAAAGCAGGCAAAGAACTCAAAAGCATAGGTAAGAATTCCCAAACCAAGTAACTTTAATCGCTTTTGTAGGCAATAGCAATAAATCTGCAACACAAAAGTAAATTGCTAACAAAAAGGCAAGAGAAAGAGAGGGAGAAAGGGAAGAGAAAAAGAGAAAGGAAAAATAGATGCAGCAGTTCAAATAGAAAAAGGAAATAGAAAAAGGTGGGAAGAGGAGAAGCCAGAGAACAAAAAGGAAGTAAAAAAACTAGAGGGGCGTTCCAGAGAAGGGGCTGAACTAGGAGAACTTGCATATACCTTATTGTCTGCTGTAGGGATTTTATTCCACATTATGCCCTCTTATTTATGGTTCATTAACTAAGAAAAGGAGAAATAAATCAGTGGATCCCTTTCAGAAGCTTTCAAACATGCACTGCATCTTCCACCTCTAAAAAACCAGACAAATGAGCAAAGACACAAATGTAAACAACACAAAAATTCTTCAAATTTGAATTTCCCCTTTTGAAATAATTTTCTCTTTCCTTTGTAACTAACTTACTTTTTTTTTTTTTTTTTTTTTTCAGCACTGGGGATTGAAATTGCATGATTTGCAAGTGCTGGACCACTGAGTTGCACCCCCAGTCCTTTTTTTGTTTTTGTTTTTGTTTTTTACTTTTTGAGACAGTGCTTCACTAAATTACACAGACTGCTTCTGGTCTCGAACTTGCTATCCTTTTGCTTCAGCCTCAGGAGCAGCTGGGATTACAGGCCATGCTCCACCATGCCTGGCTCTTATAATTAACTTTCTTAGAAAATTTTCCACTTTCTTATTTTCATTTCACTTCATATTGGAATCTTGTTCTATCAAACTTGTAAAGAAAATACTAGTGTCATGCTTTTAGTGACAGTTTCACTACCAAGTCCAATGTGATCTTTTTTTCAATTCTTATACAACATTTTACAGTATTTGACACTCTGTGCTGGTTTTCCTTCTACCTGTTTGGCAACTTTCAGATTGCCTTCAGTGGGTTAGTTATCTTTTTAAGGTCCTTGACCTGGGTACTGTCAATAACACCACAAAAATGAGAGAAGAATGTTGCAGTCCACTCAGAGCAATCTCAAAACAATTAGTTTTGGAAACTGTATGAGGGCTGCTATGAGCTGCACCTGACTTGACAGCAGCTAAAAACAAATACTTCTCCAAGATACCCATTCAGCACTCTTTCTTTTTGCTCTAACATACTGTGTATTCTCAAATCCAATCTGTTTACTCTCAATAGTTTTAGAGAGTTACAAAATCAGATGAAGATCAGAACCCATGGACTCTCAACTGCACATCCAACCTGCACTCAATTCTAAACTGTATCTGATGTTGTTGCCCTCTAAAACTGTTGAAAGGGTGCAGATTTGATTCAAGAATATGCTATATTTCCTCAACAATATCATAGTTTTAGCTTGATCGTAGTTTAATAACTACCAGGCCACCACTCTATTAAATAAATAAACTTATAAATAAATTAATTGACTCCTAATTCGGGATTTCTATCACATATCATCTGTGAATCTCCTTAAAGCACATGTTTTGCTGTATTTTAGCTATTGCTACTTGTTATGTTCCAATAGGCCTTGTCTGAGAAGGAATGTCTTATCTTTTTCAATCTTAGCAGAGGCACAACCACCTATCTGTGCAACTAAATCAGTAAAAAGGAATCTGTGCTGGAGATCACTCTTCTTGTCATGCTGCAAATTCAATTAATCAGAAAATGTTCCAGATTTCATCTCCTAAATACATCTCAGATCTATTCTTTTCTTATTGCATAGTCACTATCTGTTCAGATTCCAATAACACCACATGAATTCCACCCACCAGTTGGTCTTGCATAATTCAATTGATTTGATATTTTTTTGTTGCAGTTAAATCACGTCACTTCCAACACACAATTTAGTGGTCTCTCAAAGTCTAGAGAATCAATTTGTATCTTTTATACTGTTGACATATAGGCATGAAACTTTTTCTTTTTCCCTTACTAGAGGTTGAACCAAGGGCCTTGTGCTTGCTTGCTTTGCAAGTGCTGGACCACTGAGCAGCATCCCCAACCCTTTTTTTTGTTTGTTTGTTTGTTTGTTTTGAGACAGAGTCTCGCCAAATTAAGCAGACTGCCTCTGGTTTCAAATGATCTTCCTGCCTCCACCTCCCAAGCCCGTGGAATTACATGTGTGCACCACTGCACCTGGCAGGCATGAAATTTTTTAAATCTGCCACATGCCTCTTTTTCTCAAGTCATTTTTCAACTCATCCAAAATAATCTTTCCATTAATAATTTTACATTTTACCATGCAAAATTATTGTAATTCATCAAATTGGCCATATTTATAAAGACTTGTGCCTTTGACTATCATGATTCCTTTTATTTGGAGTGCCTTTTTCTATTAGCTGCATTTCTTTGGTCAAAATCCTACTAATTCTCCAAGGCTCACATTTCATTTACCTTCATTTTCAATAACACCTTACATATGCTGATATTATAGTAGTCATTATGCTTTCCCTTGAGCTAATATGCTGCATGTGAACAGACACTATGCCTTATTGTATATCTATTCACACCAGCTAGTTCAGTGTCTGATGCATTATAGTTTAACAAATGTGAAGACAAATGAATGTTAACTAAGAAGTTGCATGTCATTCAAAGATTTATTTGACGAAAAGGGCAAAAAGGGATCATTGAAAAATTACAGATGTAAGTAAGCAAAAAATGAAGAAACTCAAAACTTCAAGTACACCACTCAGATATGTGCATATTCAGGCATTCACTTATGCAAAATTCACAAGAAAAATAGTAGCTCACACAGCATATGTAAAGACTATTTAAATAAGTAATAATCAAATTAGTATAAATCAGAACAATGCTGGAAACTCTTTTTAAAAGGAAAACAAAATCTACCAATGAATCCAGAATCTGATGATACATAAGGCTAGTACCATAAAAATAACATCTGTAAAGTATATAAAACCAAATTAATCCTTCTTTTCCTTTGGTATTCTCTTGCTTTCCACCCTCTAATTCTGTTTATGTACTAACCTATCATCTGCTTATTCCTCTATCTATCCATCTATCTATTTATATTCTCTCCCTTGAACTTTCAGAACTAATTTCTCAACCATGGCCAGGATAGTCTTCCCCTATAGCTCTTCTTTAATCCTCAGCTAATTTTGCTTTTACTAACTTTTCTGTTTTAAGTTGGTTAGAGGGAATAGAGGGCTAAGTGGGTAAGAAGAAAGAAGACTAGGAGCTAAAGATAAATGATGTGTGCATGATGTCTGGCACATCCACTCCACCTAGAGAGGATCCTCACCTGATGAAACTATCCTCCTTTCAGTCTGGGCTTCTGGCCAGTCTTTGTAAGTTCAAAGTCTTCTGTTCAGCAAAGCAATTAAAGTGGGTCTCCTTTCTTATCAATTTGTGGCTTCTTTTTAACTTCACAATTCCAAAGCTTTGTTGTCAATATGTTAAATGGGAACCTAGCTCCTTCTGTCAGTGTCTGGGGATCTGTCAATTAACTTGCAGTCATTTCATCCTGGCTAATTGTAAAATAAAAAGAACACTGATTTTATTGCCCTCTCAGGGGGCATCCTCCTCATCTATACAGTACCTTGAAGGTTGTATTTCTATTTCCCTTTTTAAATTTGAAAGAATGTAATTTTTTAGAATTTAGAAACATGTTTCAGGAGCAACTCTTGGTTCTCCTTAAAAATGCCATTTTTTCTTGTTAGCAATCTAGTACACAGCTAATTAGCATTTGTGAGGACAAGTCAGGTGCTCAATGAATAGTGCAAAGACATTGTCTCTTATCTGTCGTTGTCCTTTGGTGCCATCAAGTGGTATCCGACTCATGGCGACCCTCATAGGGTTTTCAATGGCTGATTGTTTCGGGATTGCCTTGGGAGTGGATTGCCAGGCCCTTCTCCCATTTTTGTGGTGCTGGGAATTGAACTCGGGACCTCAGAGATTGCAGTGCAGCTCTCTACCAACTGAGCTAAATCCCAGTCCCAAAAATTGCTCAATATCACTAATCACTTTGTTGTTGTTAGGTGCCTCGAGTCGGTATCCGACTCATAGCGACCCTCATAGGGTTTTCAATGGCTGTTTCGGGATTGCCTTGGGAGTGGATTGCCATGTCCTTCTCCAACTTTTACAGTGCTGAGAATTGAACTTGGAACCTCAGGGACTGCAGCGCAGTGCTGTACCAACTGAGCTAAATCCCAGCCCGTTGTCTCTTATCTAGTCACCCTGTAAATTAAACCTTATTCAACCTTGGAGAAGTTCTAGACACATTTCATCTCTCTCATTTTGCTTTTTCTGCCCTTCCTGTTTTTAGATGGTACTGGATATGGAGATGCAAATATGCAAGAATTATGATTTCACTGTTTCTTTTCAGAAATACATATTCTAGAATTCTTCCAAAAAAACACAAATCTAGGGAACTTTCAGTACAGATTTAACTTTACAGAAGGTTTAGGTCTTTCAGATAGGTAAAAACTGATTAAGTACTCAGCTAAGATTTGTATTTTCCGTGATGACTTTTAAAGTAAAAAAATGCCATAACAGCAAATAATAAAATTGTACCAAAGGAGATGCTGAAGACAATGATGATGGTATTGGCAATGGGCTTGAGTTTTTGTTGTGTTCCTAAAATATTTGCTGCTTGTTTTAGCTTTGTTATTTTCATCTATCCCCACAAAAACCTTAAGACTTGCAATCAAAATGTCTTTTACCTGAGAAAACATATGATAAGAAATACAAAACAGAGGATGAGTAGGAACAATTAGCAGTTGACTCAAAATTGCAAGTATTTAGAGAAACTTCATTCTGCTGAGACTTATAACTTTCACGTAACTGCAACTCAATGATGAGTTTAGAGATTGCACGGTTCCATTATCTTCCTTTTAAGGGAAGGAAATTGAAACCCACAGAGTTAAGTGATGTGTCCATGGTTACTCAACAGGTATTTTTCAAAGCAGGCTTAAAAATTTAATCTCCAGACACATGATGCAGACTTCCTTCCATAACATTTAAAGTGTCTACAAAAATTAGGACCTAGTTTGACAACCATTAAAAATATATAAGGAGAAAGGAAGAGAATATTTTAAATTTCTAAATATTCTATATACACATTCAACAAAGTACATCAGTCCACCTATTTTATTTATAGACAAAGTAATGCATCTTACATTATTCAATTCTAAATTTTTTCTTCCTCTGACATGCCTGACAACTAAATCTGTTATGTAGAGTGAGAAAATCATTTTTACTCTATTGCAAATTCTCAAGATTCCCCTTGTTGATTTACTCTCTATTTGAAAGATAAGCATATTGGTTAGCATAAAGGTATAGCATTGTTTCATGAAAAGTTATATAAAATCAGCAATATTTGTGGCATATCATAAGAATATTATAAATATTATAGAATAACTATAACCCTTAGCTTAACAGCCCTTGGAAAATAATTGGTTTGCATTAAGAAACTTGTAGTTTCTCACAAAAGGAAAATACCCCAAAGCAATTTCACACTACCTTCACATATGTTCAGCCAAAAATTATATAAAGCTGAACCTCACAGCCTAGAGCTGTAAAAATGTAATTAGATTTCTATTTTACAACTGAATATGCTGATTTCATTGGAAGGTGTTTTATGATGCATTTTGCTTATTATGCTAGCAGGTCATGGGTGAATGTTGGAGAAGTTAAGTTACAATTAAAATACAGTTTCAGGTGATGATTGAGATAAGAACAATGATGAAAATGAGATCCACAAATCAGGGGACCATGGATATATTTGGTCTTTAGATCCTACTTCTCTACTCAAGGCATCTCCTGGACATACAGGACAGGAACAATGATAACAGTTGAAAGCAGTATGTGAGGGGCTGGGCTTGGTGGTACACGCCTAGAATCCCAGTGACTGAGGTGGCTGAGGCAGGAGGATCACAAGTTCAGAGCCAGAGGCAACCTCTCTAACTTAGCAAGACCCTGTCTCAAGATAAAAGCTTTTAGAAAGGGTCTGGGGATGCACTCAGTAGTATAGAGAGCTTGTAAAGTATGTGCAAATCTCTGAGCTCAACCCCCTAAAAAAACAAATTAAAAAAAAAAAAAGCAGTGTGTGAAGTGAGTTGGAAATTTAATGGTTTAACATTGTAAGGATCTTGAAATGGAGACGAGTGATAGTATTTGTGGTAGGCTGATGCTAGAACAGGACACAGTTACATGTGGTGAGCAAAGTCTTCCCAGAGCGATGACAGCCTCCTAATAGGAGGCTTTCTCAAAAGTCTGTTTTGAGAATCACCTATATTTGCATTGACCTCTGTTTGTTATAAATGCTTATTCCTTAGCCAAACATGCTAAAATCAGAATGTGTTGAATTGGAGTCCTATACCTCCGACAAGCTCCCCAAGCGATTCTTAAAGAAGACTCAAGTTTGAAAACTGTTGATCTTTAAAGTTTGGTGACAGGCTCTTGGTGAGAAGTAAGTAGATGGTTAGGGAGTACTGAATCCCATAAGGGAAACCAGTTTCATTGGGAAGGCCACTCAGTGAATTAGTGATGCACAGAGAGCTCCAAACTGGTAACTGGCATCAGAGGTGTCTGTAGAACGAGGTGCCACCCTCAGGCTTGGGGACAGCTTCAATTCTGAGGAAGAGATAGGTATTAGTGTGGCCCCTTGTTGGAGCAATGTTGTAACAAGGCTGAATGGTTAAAAGGGCATAAGGAATCAACTTGGAATGGAAAACATAGTGTCAGATGTTAATTGTACTGTGTTTAAATGTATTAACAAATATAATCAATCATCCATTGGTAGGCCTTTAAAAGTTTCTTTGACATGTAGCAAAAGGTAAAAACAAAAAATTGCAGCCTCCTCTGTTCCTCTCCTAATATGTATGGATCAAAAGGAGTAGAAAAAATATCAACAAGAGTTATATTATAATGGAAGCTTTTTAATGCTTATTCACTTTTCTATTAAATGAGGACTGATGATCCTGGTGATACTATTATACTTTATCCCACAGATCATGCTGTTACACTGACCTGCAGAAGAGCAGAGGCCTTTATGATAAGGCTAGGCTTATTCTTCCTTTACTGCTTCCATTTAAAATACAGCAATAGAAACTGGCTGTTATTCTAACACTTTCCCAGAATTTAGTCACTCTAGTAAAAACTCAGCCAGCTTCAACTGATGTTGTCACAGAAGAGTTGATCTTAGAGAAAAGGAAGAACTCAACAGTATTTCTGTAAGAAATCCTGATCAGGCCGGCTCATCTTGTTAGCTGAGATAGATCTGAGGAGAATGAGTTGATCAGAGGAAGTAACTGGGCATGTTAATATGACGAACACTTGTGGTGGCCTTCTCAGCAGAGAATACATCCCATCCTCTTCCAAATTATGCAAGTTATTAACGAATGATACCTTGAAGTCACCTGTCATTCTCTGACTCAAATATATCCTGAGTAATTCATTTATTTACCAAGTACATTCTTTTTCTTTAGCTTCATTCCGTGGGCCATGTGGTAGTCTAGGCACTTAGTAAATAAAACGGTTGATGCTCCTAACCAACTCAGCATTTGGAATCCTTACTGGTAGGCTGGGTGTTTTGTTTGTTTCTTTGTTTGGTTGGTTGGTGTTTGGTTTTTTTTTTTTTTTTGGTACTGGGGGTTGAACCCAGGGCCTCGCATATGCATGCTTTGCAAGTGTTGTACCACTGAGCTGCACCTTCAGCCCCCTTTTTAAAAAAACTTTTTCTGAGACAGGGTCTTACTAAGTTATGCAAACTACCTCTGGTCTCAAACTTGAGATCCTCCCGCCTCTGCCTCCTGAGCTGCTAGGATTACAGGCGTGGGCAACCATGCTGGCCCAAAGGCTTAGTGTTTTTAACACCTCATCTTCCATAAAGAGTACTTGCCAAATGAAATCATGGAATAAATAAAATGGAAAAAAATGATTGCTAGAGTTAATGCTCTATTTCTTTTTCCTGAGTTCTCTTTAAAAGGCATGCTAGAATATTATGTAAAGATTTTTTTCTACAGATACTTCAAAGGATTATACTGGATTTGATCAAATAAAAGTGGGAATTTTTTAATGATCCTCAAACAATAAAACTAGATGTTGGTTCCTTGAAGTGAATGGGGAACATAATTAGCTGAGATAGTAATATTATTGCATAAAATCACTATATATGTTAATATGATGGAAGCATCATGCAGACTAAGAATTGACAAAGAAGGAGTTGGAAAATCAGCGGCCTTGGGTTACAATGGTCAGAATGTGATTTCTATGATCTCTAAGTGTCTTGAAACTGGTTATTGCACAGTGTCTCATGTTATGCTATAAACAATTTCCTATTATTTTATCAAGTTTGTAAAATTGTGGAGTACTACATTTTAATTGGACGAAATTGCTCAGCTTTAATTTATTTTGTTAATAGATCTAAACATGAGACAGTTTCAGGTATCTAATGTATAATATAGAAAACATGTATTGCCTTTGACATGTGTATTCAGAAGGTAGACATGCTGCTTACTTTACCCATTTTCTAAAGTTTTCACGGGCTGGGATTTAGCTCAGTTGGTAGAGTGCTGTACAAAAATGGAAGAAGGGCCTGGCAATCCACTCCCAAGGCAATCCCGAAACAGTCAGCCATTGAAAACCCTATGAGGGTCGCTATGAGTCGGATACCAACTCGACGGCACCTAACAACAACAACAACAACAAAGTTTTCACATGGAAAAAGCTCTTACTTTGTGTTTGGAACACTCTCCTCAAGAAATACTGCTTTCCTATGAGAGAAGGGGTATCATAAACTATATCATGTCTGATAAGCTCTAATATACACTTTTGACAGTAGTGCTCATTTCTATTCTATCAGTGCTAATACAACCTAATAACGCATTTACACAATTTTCCATCTTTCAAGAAGATGGATGAGTAAGCTTAATGTATAAAGGATGACAAAATGAAGTATTGAGCTCTGGACAAAACACAATAACTAAGGTAGCAAGGCAGCTTGTACGATTACCAGTATCTGTCAGTCCTTTCCCATCATTTGTCATTCTGTTACTAATTCTCAAAGTTGAAATTATGTATCATGAGATAAATACAATGGAAAGTTCCTCTTCACCTTTTCTTAAAGGATCAGTGTAATACATATTCAGGGAAAAAAAATGTAACTGGTATTGCTTGCCATTTTTACATTTTCAAGATGGAGAAAAATGTACTCTCCATCTATTTTTTGAAAAAGGAATCCTGCTAGGAGTATGGTACTTAACAAGAATAATTTCCAGTGTCTTAGAGAAAGACTTCACCATCTGTTCAGATAAAATACACAGTTTCTAATGCTAAATCATATAATTATTAATTTACTCTAACATATATAATGCATATTTATGTAAATATACATGTACATTTGTACTCTTTTGACATGATAGAGTACTAACAATGATAGCATGTTTTTAAATACATTTTGAGTTTAATAATACTGAAATTGAAAATGAAGTGGGTTCAGGTATGGTGGCAGTCACCTGCAATCCCAGCAACTCTGGAGATAAAGGCAGGAGAATCCTAGCATGAATAATTTAGAAGACCTTGTCTCAAGATAAAAAATTAAAAGAAAAAGGGCTGAGGGTGCAGCTTAGTGGTAGAGTTCTTGGAAAGTATATGCAAGGACCTGGGATCAGCGCCCCAAGTACTAAAAGGAAAAAAAAAAAAAAAAAGAAATGGGTTTGAGCTAGTAAAATCTATCATGAGTAAAGGAATATTTGAAAATAATGATTACAGCAAATGGTATTTTGCAGTATTAACTAAACTCTCACTGTGGCTTTGAATTTGTAAAAAATAAAATAGCATGGTGTTAACATTGTGCTACACATGTACACAGTATCAGTGAAAAAAAAGCCAAGACATTATCTAATCATATACATCCAGTTAAGTGTCTAATGAAAGTAAAATTTCAAATCAGCACAAAGGAAATATTTTTCAGTAAAGTGCCCTAGATTTGGGGAAAAATTTGGTTAAATTTAGGGGAACAATATCAAATTAATATTCTGATACACCAATATAAATTTAATTTTCAAATATATTTCAAATGAAGAATCAACAATGTATTTGAAAAGTTTTAAAACTGTACATACTTTAAATCTTTTTTTAGCCTTTTCAAAACATTATACTCTTTTTCCCTAATGGAAGAAAATCATGATGGGCATAAAAAATAGTTGTGTACAACAGTAATCATGGTGGCATATGCTTTTAAATAATTTCATTTCTCTTTCTCTCTTTTTAAAAATTTTTGTGGTTTTCCCATTTTGTGACATTCAAAATTAGAGAGTGGCCAGCTATTTAAAAATATCATATCAGCTAGGTAGAGTAATATGCTAATAAATGCTTCTTGTTTTTTGTTGTTTGTTAGATGCCATTAAAGCCCTGTAGTTGGTTACCACTTGGCACATTTAGGAGGAAGCAGCATATCCCAGACTGGGGGAGCTCATAATTTGTGTTTGCTCACTAAGTTTCTTTCCCTTATGGTGATATCCTAAATAGAAACTTTCTTTGCCATGCATTTGGGGAAAAACTGGCCTTTCTGCTGCTGAACAAGAACTTTAGGCATAAAATGATTAGGTCTCATAGAAAGAATGTTCATTTTTCTAGCCTAATCCTATATGCTTTTTTTTTTTTTTTTTTTTTTTTTTTTTTTTTTTTTTTTTTTTTTTTTTTTTTTTTTTTTTAGGGAAAGTCTAGGAGTAAAAGATGGACATTTACCTGAAAGACAAACAATGGCATAAAAAGGATATGATGTTCCTGCTCTATCCCTACTATCCCTAATATTTCTTATGATTCTGGCTATTTTATTTAACATCATTGCATCTCAGTTTTCATAGGTAAAAAATAAAACAGCCATGCTTTCAGAAAAATCAAAAGGTAGTTATGAGGCCAATGGCACGAGTTAATTGTGGAAGAACTTTGCTAAGCAGGAAACATTAAACAGAGATGATGATTGATCCTTAGACAATTTTGGCAGAGTCTTTAATAAAAGTCCCTGGGGTAGGGCAATTGGCCAAGTTTACAGGAACCAAATCAAGTCATTATCTTATTTTCTCTTATTCACTTATTGTTTATTTTGTAGCTAATCAAACAACTATTAATTTAGAAACAAACTAATAGGAATAATGTAAATTGTAAGTACATTTTGAGAAGAGTTGACTTCCTATTTCCCATTTTCTCTAATAAAATAGGTAAGTAGAATGCATTCTTGGGCAGTCAGGGTATATATGTGGACTCTCTTCTTCCCTTCTTATTTTTGGGGAAATGATCTTTCTACTGAACTGTATCTCTCCTTACAATAAATACAATCCTTCTATTGAAAACTTGTTTGTGTGTGTTTTATATAGAAGTTTCAAAACTTTATAATGGCAACATATTTACAAGCAAAATCTACAATCCTTTGGCTTTTTATGCATATATCATGTTGTAGAAATTTCCCATTTGTTTTCTTATTACACCAATACCCATTCAAGGAGCCGTTGAATGATAACAATGTATTTTGTCTCAAAATACATTTTATTTTATTTTTATTTTTTCTTTTGAGGTTTTGGGAGTTGAACACAGGGCCTTGCGCTTGCATGCTTTGCAAGTGCTGGACCACTGGGCTGCACCCCCAGTCCCCTGCCCCCACCTTTTTTTTGACAAAGTCTTGCTAAATTATGCAGATTGCCTCTCCTCTGGAATTTATTATCCTCCTGTCTCTGCCTCCCGCTCGGATAACAGGCGTGTGCCACTGCGCCCAGCTTTCAAAATACATTTTAAATAGCAACATAATGAGCAGAAGTAAAATCAAAGTATATTCCACATATACAAAACCTGTGTTTAATGATGACTCTATTATTTAATGGAAACTTTACTTAAGAAATAAATCAACCAAAAACACATGAATAATTATTTTTACTAAGGTAATTACTAATTATAAGACCAATAGTTGAATTGTTTGTTTATTAGTAGTTATTTACTCTCTTGGTTTCTATTTGCCTTGCTAATCTCTCTTTCTAAGTCTTACAATTTCCTCTCTACTAGTCCTCTAAATGCTTGTGTGGCCGAGACTCAAGAAATTCATTTCTCTACTTCCCCTAATGCTTGTCAGATCTCATTCATTTCTACAGCATGAAAAGTCACCAATACGCTGATTATGTCAGGAGTGCTTTTGTTTATGGAAAAGTCAACATATGATCATGTAAGTCTTTTTTTTTTTTTTTTTTTTTTTTTTTTTTTTTTTTTTTTTTTTTTT
>VMDO01027136.1:0-25696 GCA_007922755.1 Pedetes capensis
GTTGTGACAATTTTCATATATGCAATTTGATAAGCATTATTCATATAGGTTACCCCTTACCCTCCTCTATGTTTCCCCCCTCCCCCCTTCCTATCTAAGTTTCCCATCCAAGTCTTCTCTATCTTTTACTATATAGTATTTTTCTATATGTCCTTGGGTTCCATTTCTGTTTAAGATAGAAACTTTTCCTGTAGTGGTGTTTGTTTCTATCTTGTTAGAACAATTACATGCGATTTATTTTAGGGGCCAGATATTTGTGCAGGGAAATCTCATTGTGACTTTAATAGACATTTTCTACCATTAATGATGTTGAATGCCTTTTCATGTCCTTTACTCGTCTGTACATCCATGTCTCTGTAATGATTGTTCATTGATTTTTTCATTGTTTGATTGGATTGTTTAGTTTTGTAACTGTTGAGTTTGAGGTCCTCATACATATAGTCTAGATACTACTTCTTTGCAGGATTGCAGTTTGTATTATTTTTTCTTCTTCTTATCATGGTCAGTGTCTGGTAGAATCTTCAGTGAAATCAACTGGAGTTTTAAAAGGAGCTCTTAAATTATGAGTTCAATTACCTTAATTGTTTTGGACAATTCATTCTTTCAGTTTCATGTGTGTCAAGTTTTAGCATGTTGCTTTACAGAAATTGTCCCTTTGTTAAGTTATCAAAGTTATAAGCATAAAGTCATTGAGTAGGTTCTGTTATTATTCTTTTAAAACTTGCATACCTGTAGTGATGACTCTTGTTTCTTTTCTAATATTGATCAATCATATCCTTTTCTTAGCCATTGTTTGACTTGTAGAACACAAAAAATTTATTGATATTTTATGATGAAAAGAATTTTTGTTTCATTGATTTTTCTCTATTGTTTTCTTGTTTTAGTTTCATTGACTTCTTCATTATTTTCTTTCTTCTTTTGAATTACCATTCTCTTTTGTCTAGTTTCCTTATATGATAAGTTATATTACTGAGTTGAAATCTTACTAATTCTGTAATATTAGCATTAGTACTATAAATTTCTCTTTTATCACTGCTTTAAATGCATCCCATTTATTTTGATATGGAGTGTTTTCATTATATTCATTATTTGTATTTAATTTACTCTTTGACTCGTGTAATACTGCTAATTTTATGGTTTAATGTTCAGAAGTTTGGAAGTTGACCTGTTTTCTTTCAGTTATTGATTTATCAATTTCTATCTTCCTATTTGTGGGCAACGGTTTAGCTTAGCCTTTACAGTACTTGCTCTGCACACTCTGAGGCCATGAGTTTCATCCCAAGCACCACAAAAATGGGTGAAATAACTGGCATCCTTCTCCCAAAACAATCCCAAGAAAATCAGCCATCAAAAACTCTATAAACAGCAGAGAAGCTCTGACATAGTACCTGGCATGGCACAGTTTTAGGGAGTGTTTCACTCTGTTGTACATAGCGTTGCTATGAGTCAGTCCCAACTCAATGGCACCTAACAACAAAAATAACAACTGAGTCTTCATTTTATGGCATGGATATATATTTTTATGTATTTATGCTGTTGTTAGGTATAGCTGAGTCAGATCTGACTAATACTGAGCCAAAATACAGCAAAGTAAAACATTACTGAACACTATGCCATGAACACAATCTTTTCATATTTGACCCCATGTAGCAGCCACTGTATTTCTTCTCATTTTGATTCATGCTACATCAGCAAAAGGAGGTCCAAGGAGCTTTACTGCATGCTTGCCACTAAAGTCCGCTGTGCATAAAGAGGCAGCTTTTCTTCAGTCTTTTCTTGAAAGCCTTCCAACATGGGGGATCATTTTGTAGCACTATATTTAACAATGCTGCTCTGCTCTTCATAGGGTTTTAAAGTATAATTGTTGTGAGAGAGAGCTGCTGTATCCTTCTCTCTAGTATGTTTCAGTCTGGAAGCTCAACTGAAACTGTTGTAGAAAATTTAAATCAAAAGTTAAGATGTCATAATGTTTGCTTAAAATGTAATTACTAGAACTTAATGTTCCTTCTTATAGACTTGCTAAATTTATCCTGTTTTATATGTACAATTTATACCTTCCACCCTGTGAGTTGCCTCCTGTTTCCTTGCTTCTTTCTATTTCCATGACAACCTCCACCTTGTTATCCAGTTTCTGATGTCTTTCAATTGCAAAACTCAGCCTATTGTCTACTCTCTACCCTGATGGCCACTTCCCAATTATAACTGCTAAACTCAGACTATTGTCTGTACTGTCTGTATTGTCTCTCCTTGCTGTTAGCCACTTCCATATTTCTTGCCCCATGTAGAAGTTATCTACCTGTTTCCTTGCTAACTAGCTTTACCACCTACAGATGATCATGTAGGCTGTACACATGAGGTTTTAGCTGACAACCCCCACCCTGTAAACTATATAACCCCAGGAGAACTAAAGCTCAGGGTCAGTCTTGATAGGACTCATTTCCCTGGGTTGACCTTGGTATAGCAATATTTTTGTTTTATTTTACCCAACTTCTGAGTATCTCAAAGTACTTTTGGTTTGCTCATGCTGCTTAAAACCTCTCCTCCATGATGGGCCCTGATGATGTCTAAAATACCAGTGGCATAGGAGCCAATCTAACCAAAACCCATCAGATTTCTAAAATGAAAACTTCAAACATTAAAAGGAAGAAGTAGCAGATGGTACTAGAAGATGTAAGGACTTCCCTTGCTCATGAATTGGGAGAATTAATATTGTTAATATAACTATACTTCCAAAAGTGACTAACAGATTTAATGTAATCCTCATCAAAATTCCAATGTCACACTTTATAGAAATAGGAAAAAAACCCTAAAATTCATATGGGAGCAAAAAATATTGCAAATTGCCCAAATAATCCTGAGCTATGAAAACAATGCAAGAGGTATCACAATGCCTGACTTCAAACTATACTACAGGGCCATTGTGGCAAAAAAACAGCTTGTTAGTGGTACAAAAACAGGCTTAAAGATAAGTGGAATAGAACTGAAGACCCAGAGATATGCCCATTGAACTACTGCTAGCTGATTTTTGACAAAGGGGCTAGGCTTGTTGAATGGAGAAAAAATAGCCTTTTTAACAAATGGTGCTGTGAAAATTGGATATTCATTGTCAGACAACTGAAAATAGACACATATCTCTCAAATTGTATGAGAGGCAACTCAAAAATGGGTAAGAGACCTCAATATAAACCAGAAACCTTGAAACTATTAGAAGGAAAGATAGGGAACTATCTAAAGGTCTAACATGGGCATGGCCCAATAAGCCATGCACAAGTCTTTCCTTAACAAGATTTCACTTGTCCAGGATACTGCACAAGAACTGACAAATGGGATTACATGTGTCATTGCTGATACACACTCTCACATTCACAGACACATTCACTCACAAACACACAGAGAGCATCTTCCACACACTACTCATGTGTAAGAAGTCACCTCACACTCAGAGTATGACAAACTTTTTACCTGCTCTCAGTCCTCTGTGCCAGATGTCAGCAAGGCCTAGCTTCTAGGTCATTCTTGGGGTCACCATGGGGTCATAATGTCATGACAGCTGCTACTGTAGTCACCTGGGACCTCCAGGTGAAGATGACAATCACGGGGGCACCCTCACCAGGCTGGAAGGAGATGTCTACCTTGACAGAGCTCATTGGGACTGTCCCTTGAGCTCTGTCATGGTGTCCAGGCCAGGACAGCCTCGGGAGGTGGGTTCTTCTCAGGGAGCCTGGCATCCCCCAGCCCTAGGGTCCAAGAGAATCAGCAGAAAACAGGGGCCTCTCGTGAACCAGCTTGGAGGTCAATGCCCACTTACTTCCCTGAAGTGAGTTAGGGTGGATGCACTCACAAGCCAAACAGAGCACTGAGTCAAGGACAGAGACGGCAAAGCTCACTGCCAGGAGGGCCATGAGTCTGGGGCCAGGATTCAAACACCTTCATGTATAATTGCATCAGTGAAAAATCACCTAAGTGTCCTGAGTATTTACTCTGAAATCAGCATAGTACTGAATATACTTACACAGATAGTCTGGTGTGAAATAGACTCCTGCACCTGACATTGACTGTGAGGAAAATTAGAGGGAGATAGGCCAGACAGAGAAGCTGGAGCTGGGATCCACCTCAGGACCTGCAGTCAGGAGACTCTGGTCTGAGCAGCTTGTGTCTCAAAGGCTCACTTGGTACCCAGGGTCCAGCATCCACAAGCAGTGGCTACTGAGGGCCTTGGATGGGACAAACTTGCCTGCTGCCTTACTGTGGGCTGTGGGCCAGAAGGCACTTCATAAAAGAGGGAAAGGGGAGACAAGCAGGGGTGGGAGCCAGGGCCAAGCCCCCATACTCACTTCTCCAGGAGAAAGCCTAGGTTGGTGGCTGTGGAGGTCACCCAAGCAAGAACATGTCAGCCTCACCCTTGCAGGGAGAGTGACACAATACCCCACTGTTGATCACCTGTAAACCCCCATGAGGCACAGTGGCTGGGATGCAGGGGGAGGGGGGCTGACTCAGCTCTGTGTCAAGTCCTTGTCTTGGATTCTGGGTGTTTCTTTACCCAATAGTCATCCCTACAAACATACTGCAGTCTCCGTGTCACATCGGTGCTCAGCACTTTTTGGACAGAAGTAGACAGGAACCATCACTTCATGAGGATCACGGGCATCTAAGGAGTGAAAGGTGGTCCTGGAGTGGGATCAGCCTCACTCTCTGACTCCTCCTTACAGCTGACTCCTTCTTATAGCTTCAGCCAAGCTTTCAAGGCCACCCAGGTGGCTCTACTCCCTGGTCTGTCTGTCAGGAGCCACTGCAGCTAGACGCTGGTTTCCAGCCCCTCTCAGCCCGGTACCTTCTCTGATACCAGGATCTCCCAAAGGGCGCTAGTACACAGTCTGATGTGCACATCTGGGCCTGAAACTCAGTTTCCCCTCTGCTCCAAACCCTCCCTATCTTGCTTTTGGAGACAGCAAATAACTCAGAAGGAGCCAGTGACACATTTTTATTGAGAAAGGGGAACCAGTCCAAGTGCGCCATGCACTGGCATGTTTGAGAAACAAGAAGGAAGGACCCAGGGGACACCACTGATGTGGTCATTTCCTGCCTGGAGCTGCCTCTCCAATGGTCTGCTGCTGCTGACTCACTGAATTACCCCATCCAGGCTGGGTTCTATTTAAGTCTGGGGCTCTACAGGGCAGGGTGTGAGTAAGGGGGTTCAGCGGGGCAGCTGAGCAGACGCCCTTAGGCACTGTGACAGCTGAAGCTTAATATGGAGATTTTGTCAAGCCAGGGTATGGTGTTGACCACGAAGGAACAGATTTCTCTCTGAAAATGGAAAAGAGATGGGAAATCAGTGCAGGTTGCATCTAAAACATAAGATGCCCAGCCATGAGACACCAATATGGGGTGTAGAATGACACAGGTGAGATCTTTGGTTTTCACTTCCTGTTCCAAGTCCCTGGACTCTATGTTCACATCTGTAGCTCCTGCTCATCACCCCTCATTGCTCCAAGGCCTTCCAAAGAGTGGGTTTCCTCCCCAGCCCATGGGAGTCCATGTGCTCCTGTTCCAGCACAGCCCTCTAAGGAACAGCCTGTGGGAGGCCCTGGAAGTGAGTGTAGGGGGTCACAGTGGTGGGTTTTGGCCACCTGCAGGTGTGAAACTGTCCAGCTGGTCCTGGGTGTGTGTTCCAGGGTGGGATTAACCAGCATCCCTCTCCCTCTCCATCAGCCACCCTGAAGCTGCCCTCTAGGCAATGCCCCAAAACCAAGGGTTTCTTCCTATACCCCAGTCCCAGGATGACCCTATCATGTCAGTCAAATAAGTCCCCCATTCACACAGACCCTCTACTGCACCCTAGGGGCACAGATCTGCATGTGCTTGAACTCAGGCACCACCTGATTCACCATAGTCCCCTCACCTGTACACATGGTCACTTCCCACACACCCACATGTGCACAGGCCCCCTCCCCACACACCCACACATGCACATGTTTACCTCCCCAACATACATATGTGCACATGGTCTCCTCCCACACACCCAGATGTGCACACGGTCACATCTCCCCCCCACCCCATTTGGACACCGTCACCTCCCTATACACACACATGTGCACTCGGTCATTTCCACACACATCAGCACATGTGCACAAGTTCACCTCTCCAAATACCAACACTTGTGCACACAGGCACACACCCACTATCGCACAGGTTCCTACACAGCTGCACACCCCTTCTCACACACTCGCTAGGACTCATGCACACACACAAGCTCCTGTGCCCCCTGCCTTCCTGACTGTCCCCTGGCCTATGCCACACACATACCTTCTGCTCATCTCCCTCCTCTTTGAGGGGGCAGTTGGCCACGTCGGACTGGGACTTGGTGCATATGGTTCGACCTAACTTCACATCTAAATAGTAGTTCATCCCAGCCACAACCTATAGGGAAGAGACAGGATTCACTGAGCGCATTCCAGTCAAGGTCATAGGCCTGTAGTTACTCAACCTGCTGTTCATTGTATGTTTGCCAAGGACTCATTCCTGCCTTTGGGAGGGGACAAAACCATCGCTCCCAAAGCTCATTAGCCGCTTTTCCTGAGGGCGGCTGAGGGCCTGCTTGCAACTTCTTTTTCTAGAGCAGCTCTGACAAAGTGCGGAGGTTCAGGCTAAAAGTAAAGCAACCCCAAAATCCCTGGTGGTCCCTGGGTTTGGTGATGGGGTAATCTACCAAGTATGTCCTGCCCCTGGGCCTCTTCCACTTCAAGGGAAGTCTGGAATTAAACACTTTCCCTGTACATGGTACCCTAGAGCCCAAGTATCACACTGTGTGGAAGCCCATGTGCAGGGCCCAGGGACAGGGCTCTAGTCTTGGCCCTGTGGAAGCAGCAGCGAGGCCCATGACTCCTCTGCCATCCATTCTCCCATGTGAAAAATGAGGCTCACAGACCCCCTGGCCTCTCAGGCCTGGGCTTCCCTCTATATTCCTGTCACTTGGTACAAGGCCAGGGAGAACCATGGCACAGGGGAAGCAAGAGACATGTCCAAGGTGGATGATAGCAACTGACCATTGCAGGGGAAACAGGGCTGGTCTGACTCCTTGGAATATCCAGGGAAGGCAGAAACAAGACAGCAGTGTGCTGAGCAAACTTCCCTAGCGGTGTCATTCATTGTGCCACTGGGCAATGGGACACAGGCTGTCTAGACCCCTTAAAGGTCAAGCCTGGGGCAAGCAGCCCTTGTTGCTTCCTCCTGACCCCTTATCCTCCTGGCTGACTCCCTCCTCCTCTGGCAGGCCTGAGTCCAGCATCAGGCAAAGGTAAGCCTAAGGTGTCCTCTCAATCCAGGGCTTCTCAGAGTTGGACACCAGCCACTTGATGCTGCTCCCAGGGGTGCTCCGGGGCCAGTGAGCACAGGGAGGCTCCTGAGGACAGGCAGATGCATCTACTGAGAAGACTCCAAGACGGACCTACCTGTGACCTGCACCCAACCTTGGGGACCATGAAGGAATTGCAGACTGAGCAACAGTCTCCACAGTCAAGTGTCCTAAGGACAGGGACACATGCTGAGAAGTGTGTCCTTAGGGGATGGCCTAGGAAGACATACACAACCTAAGGTGACTCAGTGTCACCAGGTGAGATCATCTTACGATATCACCATTGTATATGCATCTACCTCTGCCAGAACCCTTGTGGAATGGCACACGTCTTCACCCATATTTGGCTGCACCCTTCCACAATTCCAAGGCCAGGAAAGCCGAGAAGGGGCTGCTCAGATGAGCACAGGTTAAGGACACAGGACAGGGACTGCGGCCCCAGGAGAGTCCCCAGTGGACACCAGCAAACCGAGTGAGTCTAGGTGATGGGCGACTGAGTGGGTCAGTGCTGACTCCTGATTCTAGACGGAATCTGGGTCTATAGAGAATGCCCTTGTGTGTAGGAAATGCACCCTGAAGGGTTAACATTCAGAAGGGTCAGGAAGATGAATGCATCCAGACACACTCGCCCAGACACACCTGTGCCTGGGGAGGGCAGGGAACATGAGATAAACACAGGCAAATCTTCAGCCTGGAGGGATTGGGGTGCAGGAGCTACAGGGATGCTGTGTGTGACTGTTGCAGCTGCTCTGTAAAGCTGACCTTATGTTGGAGTAAGAAGGAGAAGGAAAGAGGGATTAAAGGATCATCTAATGAAGGCAGCTGCTGGCATCTGGTTGTTCTCCTCTGTAGTCATTGACTTCAGAGTTCCCATGGACCTCAGACACTCTAGGCAGGGGGTAGGAAGATAAAAGTCACCTGTTGCTGGCTGGCAGTTGGAAACAGGAATAAGAGACAGCGACTACCTGCAGTGCCAGGCCAGGTTCCAGGCTGAGCTGGATAGGGGAGAGTGCCACCTCAGGCCAAGTCCTACAAGGGCTGAGGGACACAGAAAACTATATAGGAGAAGACTTAGGTAAGAAGTAAGGGTGCCTCTGCTTCCTGGGTGAATAAGATCCCCCCAGGCTTGTCCTGTAATTGTCACCGACAGCTCCCTGCAGGGACACCTGTCTGGGAGCTGAAGGAGATAAAGCAGAAAGGAGGAAGGGTGCAAGGGGATCTGAGGGAGCCACTAGGCCTGATTCAGGGCTCAGATCTGCAGGGAGGGCTCGTACCTGCTGCTGAGCATCCAACACCTTCACCACGCGGCTCAGGTACGGGTCATTGTTTGCGTGGTTGTACACCTTCACAGCGAACTGCAACGCCTCCTGCACATCCTCACTGTGAACATCTGCCTTGTGCAGGCCTCCAGGCATTATTACATCCTCAGACTCAGAGCTGGTTGTGGGGCTCATGCTCAGAGCCAAGGCCAAAGTGGCCAGAAGGAGTGACAGGGTGCACAGCAGCCTGGCCATGGTTGCCTACAGTGTGGAGCTGGAGAAGAGCTGGAGCTACAGTGGACCAAAGGGAGGAGATCCAGAGGCCACCAATACAGCCCAGCGTGCTGCTGCCCTTTTATCCTGCTGGTCATAAGGGCCAGGCCTCACCACCTGCCCACCCCGACCTGGCTCTGCCTTTTCCTATCCCGCCCATGCTCTCTGCTTCCTCCTCTCCTTCCTCTCCCACTCCAGACTTCATCTCCTTGGCATGGACACTCCTACTCTGTCCCTTTGACCTCCTCCAGCTCAGCCCCTCCTCTGTGTCTCCCCCTCCTTCCCACTCTCCTCCTGGCCATCACTGTCATGCAGCTCTGCCCTCCCCACTTCTGCTGCCCCAACTCGCCCTCCTTCTGAGCTTCCAACCTGGTTAGCCCAGGTCTTCACAAAGGTATCACCTCTCTAGAATAATAGAAAACCTGTGACCTCCAAACTCTATTTCTCCAGAAAACAGGCAAAGGACCTTTTGGCTTCTTTTGGTCCTTAGAAGTCAGAGGGGTCCTTGAGCTTTGGGTCAATGCCTCCAGATCCCCACAGAAGGAAAAGTATTTAGTGAGTCATGACAAGACCTAGTCCTGCCCTTTTCTGGGGAACTTCTTTGCCAAACATAATGAATTGATCTTTATTTTGGCAAAGGACACAGGATTTTCTTCTCAAGCCTAATAGCACCAGTCATTCCCATTTGGTAAACACACCTTTCAAGGGCTTGTCCCAGGCCTGACCACTTAGGGCCTAGAGCACAGGTGCCTGAGCCCCACATGTGACATTGCAGCAGCACCCAGGAGAGATGAAGCACGGACTCTCGTGCACTTTTACATTTTCTATGACTCTCCTTAAACAACAATGAGCAACAAGTGGAAAAATGTTAGTTATATGTTTTATGTAACCCAATGTGTCAAATGCTCTTTGAACACACAGGAATAACACTTAGTGAGATCTTCTTTATTCCTGTGCTGTGTGCACTCAATCTTTGGAACTTTGTGGATATTTGTAACATTTAGGGCAGATGGCTATTGGGGCTGGTCCCATTTTAAATGAATTGACTCTCTTTTAAGCAACCCCATTGTGACGTGGTATTGGCTGTGGCGTTGACAGTCCAGCTTCAGGGGAGTTTTGGGCAGGGTATAGAGAGGTGATCAGTATCTTAGGTGAAGGAAGGAGTGCTCTGCTAGAAGTGAGTTAGCAGGGTTGAGTGAGAGAGATGGAGCCACTAGATAATGGTGTGAAGGTCTCCCTGGGACGTGAAAGGATGAGAGTTCCTGCATAGCCAAAGAAAAGTTCCAGGCAGAGAGAAAAGCCAGGGCAAAGGCACTGAGGTCCAGCTATGTTGCCTGTCCTAGGAAGAAGGAGGCACTGGGGGATATCAAGGAGGGTTGCCATGATATGGATTCCACCCTTGCAGCTGTGTGGACAGTTCACTGTGGGTGGTAGAAGGCTGCAGGGGACCAGGGAGACCTCTATCACATTAGTACAGGGAGGGCTGCTGGGGGACAAATATCAGAGCACAGCTCTGCCCTTCTCCC
The DNA here is from genome assembly GCA_007922755.1 of Pedetes capensis. Lineage (NCBI taxonomy): Eukaryota > Metazoa > Chordata > Mammalia > Rodentia > Pedetidae > Pedetes > Pedetes capensis. The sequence goes on from VMDO01027136.1 coordinate 10,410, forward strand.
CTGAGGAGCTACACTGCTGTGGTCCACTGAATGTGGTCCTGTGTCCTCTGCTGGAGATACCTACCTGATTTTTATAAACATCCCTTGAATGGGGTCCCCATTTCCTGCGTCCTCTTAACAATTTCAGGGAAGGCCACACCAGTGTCACTTACAGCATGACCTAGAGCATGAGCCTGGCCCAGAAAACCTATTGGTTCCTCTGTGGTCCCTGCTCACTCCAGTTATTCTCTGACCCCCCTTCTGGTCTGGCACATTCGTAATTCTTCCTGTTCCTGGGCTAAACACGACCTCATCACACAGCATGAGTGCATGTGTTGGTTTCTTGGCACAGCACCATGTTTGCTTTCTCCCCTGCTGTTTCTTTAACCTGACTGTCAGTTCTCTCTGCCCAGAATAGAAGACGTGGCACAGGTGGGGAGGCTCAGGAGAGGTATCCCTCGGGCCCTTGCGTCCCTACAATCTGGTCATGGGGGCCTGAGGCAAACCTCCCCCACATAGTGGGTCTAACCTGCTGCATGGCCTCACAGGTCTGAAATCTGGCCCAGTCCCAACACCCCTCCATGCAAGGGAGCAGAACCAAGCACTGCTGGGACTGGGTTCCCATGCCAGGGTCACTGGCACCACACAGGGTGGTGATTTGGGTCTGTGGGGCAGCAAGTGAAGGAGAAAACAGTGAGGAAGTGGGGGCAGGGAAGCAGAGGGAAATAGCAGGGGTTCAGTTCGCTTCCCTTCTCAAAGCACCATGTGTGCAGAGAAATGGTACCAGATCGGAGATGGCAGGTCCGATCCTAAGTGTCTGGTTCTTGGCCTCTCCTACCCAAAAATGAGTCCAGTGAGCACACAGGCAACAAGGGAACTGAAAAGATTTATTTAGAGTAGCCGGGAAGTGAAAGTGAGAGTTTATAGGAAAGTGAAAGTTTTAGAGAAAAGCCAAAGTAAAAGAACAGCAAAGCCTCTGGATGCAGCAGGGGAAGCCAGACCAGGTGGCCACCACATGGTGGCTGACTAGGGACAGGCAGTTGCCTCCACCATGCTGGCAGTCAACTATAGGGTGTGCAGAGCTTGTCCCCACAGCTGCAATTGATCCCACCAAATCCCAATGTACTTCAGTGTTTGGCTGGCTCTACTTGGCCTCTGATTGGTCTCCAGTTGGCACCCATGGATAATCCCTTGTCCAATCCCCTAGGGGTTCTGTTTCTGTGTGTTTTAGACAGCAACAGTCAATTGCCAATAAAAGAAAATGTTCTTTTTGAAAGAAAACTGTGTTCAGTGTTTTCTTTCCCCCCAGGCTCTGCCCCCTGCAACTGCCCATGGTTTCCCAGTCCTCTCCTATTCAGCTCCCCTTGCAGCAAGTCCACCACATGGTGGGACACCCCTTAGAACCTCCGGTGCTCTCCCACATGGTGACTGTCAGATCTCTACACACCCTGCTTTTCACAGGCAGCCTCTTCTGCAAGAAAAACTGAGACTTTGTGCCATATGACAAGATCTGGGCAGTGTCTGGCTTAGGTCAAATGGCAGACACTCACCATCTGAGCACAAGACTCCCTTCATCATTAGACTATCAGATGCTTTCTGAGAAGGAACTCCACCCCACTCTGGTGAGTTCTCTAAGCTGAGAACCTATTCCCTGTGATGATGACATTTAGAGGAAAAAACGTGGTATGACACAAACTAGGGTTTAGCTCAGTTGATAGAGGGCAATTATGCACACACACTGTGAGGACCCGGGCTCAATTCCCAGCACCATAAAAAATGGGACAGCAATATGGCAATCCACTCCCCAAACAATCATAAAGAATCATCATTGAAAACCGTATGAGGGTTGCTGTTAGTCAGACCTGACTCCAGAGCACCTAACAACTTGGTGTGATCAGAGACAGGTGGCCTGTGGGTTTGTGAGGGCTGCCAAAACATATTCACACTGGTTGGATGGATATTTGCCTAGTTGAAAAGCAAACAAAACACTGCTTTGTAAAAAGACTTGAACATTCTGAGGTTTCCATATCTATAGGGTTCTGAGACCAATGCCCACAGACACAGAGAGGCAAATGTATATAAATGTGACCTACCCTCAGCTAAACCTAAGATCTGTATGTCCACTCTAGGGTGGACATTTCCATGCAGGTGTCCAAAGCTTAAACCCAGGTCACAGCATTCGCTCATGTCTTCACTTGATGACATCACCATCAACCAGGCACTCAGATTGGAGCTGTATCTCTTAACCTCAGAACCACATGGCACATTAGGCCAGCAAATGACTCTTGCATGTCTCAGGCTTCTTTTTCAGCCCACCCACCAGGCTCAACAACCCCTGAGTTTATCCTGTTCCCATTGCTTCTCTTCAAGCATGCTGAGTCTTGGCTCCCTTTAAGATTTTGGTTTCCCCAGGTGCTGTGGCACACACTCGTAATCCCAGTGACCAGCAGGCAGTGGCAGGAGGACCAGGAATTTAAGGCCAGAGGCAGTCTGCATAATTAGTGAGTCCCTGACTCAAACTCAAAATTATAAAATGGTCTCTAGGTGCAACCCAGTGGTATAGTGCATGCTAGTGTGTGTGAGGCTCTGGGTTCAACCCATAGATATAGCAGGAAAAAAAAAAGAAAAAAAGAGATTGGTAAAAAAAATCCTATTCAAAGGTTGGATCATAATAAAAGGGGGGGGAGATAAGAATGATGTCAATATAAATGGACTAGCAAATGCATGTAATTGTTCTAACAAGATAAAAACAAAGACCACTACAGGAAAAGTTTCTATCTTAAACAGAACTGGAACCCAAGGACATATAGAAAAATACTACTAAGTAAAAGATAGAGAAGACTTAGATGGGAAACTTAAATGGGAAGGGTGGGAGGGGGGGAAGCATAGGGGAGGGTAAGGGGTAACCTATATGAATAATGTATATCAAAATGCATATATGGAAATGTCACAATGAAAAGCATGTCAAAATGAATCACATTAAGATGTACATTAAAAATTCCCAATAAAATAAATAAATAAATAAGAATTGGATACAGCGAAGGAAAAGAAAGAAACAAAAAGGACATGAAAAGATAGTCTGTATCATTAACAGAAGAAAAATGTCAATTAAAGCTACAAAGAGATGTTGTTGTTGTTATTGTTGTTGTTGTTGTTGTTTTTAGGTACCTTTGAGTTGAGTCTGACTCATAGCAACCCTCATAGGGTTTTCAATGGCTGACTGTTTTGGAATTGCCTTGGGAGTGGGTTGCCACATCCTTCTCCCATTTTGTGGTGCTGGGAATCCTACTTGGGACTTCAGAGACTGCAGAGCAGCACTCTACCAACTGAGCTAAATCCCAGCCTCTTACAAAGAGATATCACCACACAAATATCAGGACTGCCAAAATGTAAAATAGTGGCAATAAAAAGTGCTGGCAATGAAGCATAAACACTGTATGCCTCATGCACTGCTGCTGGTAATGTAAAATGAGACAGACACATTGGCAAATAATTTGAAATATAAAACATGCAAATGGAGTTCTGGTCAAAATGGCTGAGGAACAGCAGCCTCTGGGAGACTTGAGGAAAGAAAAAAGCAAGATAGGAACAAATAGTCTATTCTGCACAAAGAATAACAAGGGAAACAGAGTAATAATAGCAGAAATGCAGGACAGACTGAAGATGCAAAGAACTGAAGTTCCAGGGACTGAGAAGGAGCAAAGGAGACAAGTGCCTTAGCATCGTCCTGTAGGGACCTGAAACCGCACCCCAAAGGAAAATCAGACGTGACTTGCTGAATAATCTGGCAATAAACAAAGGTAAACTACTAAATAGGAAGACTGGAAACACATCACCACTGCTGCACCAGAACTGAGACAGGATCACAAGAAAATTGCACAACTATGGAAAAATCTGCAGCCTTTATCAGCTGCTGAAACAGTGATAGAGCAGAAAGCCCCACCTGTGCGGGTTCTCAAGACAAGCTGAGAGTCTCAGAGACTAACAAGAAGCCCTTCACATTGGCAGCCCCCATGCACACCTCCTTAACCAGAGACAGACATGCAGGGCAACTGTAGGTCAGTGGGAAAATCAAAAACAGCATCTCAGGCTGGTTCAACCTCTGGAAGAGCTGAGAGCTCAGCCAAGCTCAGGTGGTCAAGCCAAGTCCAGAGTCCCAGCAATCTATCAAAGGTCTGGTGGATCTGAGGTTCCATCCACAGCAAAGGGGTGTGAGATGGGGAAGGGCACCTGTTGTGAGGCAGTCCTGAAACCTTAAGTTAATCTCTGGGGCCTGTTTACCTGGGGTGGAGCAAAGACCCCTGCTAGATAAGCACACAAGCCACACCTAAAGAGCTACTATTCCAGCAAAAGCCTTAGAGGGACTGTGAGCTCCCCTCAGCTCCTGGATTGAGACAGACAGGGCAGGCAGCAGTGGACCAGCGGGAAATCCACCGACACTTTCTGGACACTGCTAAGACAAGGCAGGCTCACAGGCCACACCTATAGTCACTCAGGAGGGAATGTGCAGGTGGACCCAGGACACTTTGGGAACTGGGCTTTGGCTGTGAACAGCAGCACACACCAGAGAAGTGGGTGTATCGAGAATCCAGGGCACCTCTGCAGGCTATAACCCCCATTCCCCCACAGAAGCTCCTGAGAATCCTATGGGAAGCCATCTGATGGACATCTGGCCTGAATGCTGTCTGGTCCAAAGGCAGGGCCTCTTAAGCAAGTCCAAACTGCAAATTTCCGGAAAAGACAGCCTGATGTTGTGAGTTGTTTAGTCTTTATTTTTTTCTTCTTTTCTTTTCTTTTTTACTTCTTTTCTCTTTGTTTTATTCTTTCTCTCTTTTATCTTTCTATTTTATTCTTCCTTCTTTTTTCATTTTTATTTTTCAGTGTACATTTTGTTTGCTTTGTTTCATTTGTTTTATCTTCTTTCCTCCTTCCTTTTTCTCTTTAAGTTTTATTTTTCCCACATATCAGATAATTTAATTAACCATTTTTCCTTTTAATGTTCCCTACTTATTTGATAAACATATTTTATCACTTGCCAAATTTTGAAAGAAAAGAGAGGGAATAGAAGAATGTACATGTTTGCATCTGTTACACTTCTTGCAATATTTGTATAATCATATACATATGAAACAGGAATATATGTATATATATATGGAAATTATATGATTTTCTCAATATATGCAGAAAAAGCTTTTAACAAATCTCAACATCTCTTCATGATAAAAGTCCCAAAGAAACTGGGAACAGAAAAAACATACCTCAACATTATAAAGGCAATGTATGACAAATCTATAGCCAACCCTATATTAAATGGGGAAATATTACAAGCATCCCAAGGTCAGAAAAGTGATAAGAATGTCTATTCTCTTCCCATTTATTCAATATAGTGATTGAAGTCCTAGCCAGAGCAATCAGGAAAGAGAAAAAAACAGAAAGCATACAAAATAAAAATAAAGAGGTCAAATTATCCCTGTTTGCAGATGAAATGATCCTATTCTTGAAGGACCCTAAAAAGTCCACAGGAACACTCTTAGAGCTAAGTATCTTCTTTAGCAAAGTGACAGGATACAAACTAAACACCCCCAAATCTGTAGCATTCCTTTATATCAAAAACAAATGGGAGGAGAAAGAAATCAAAACAACAATCCCATTCACAATAGTCGCCACCAAAAAATGAATATTTAAGAATCAATCTAACTAAAAATCCTAAAGACCTCTATAATGTGAACTTCAAAACACTAAAGATAGAAATTGAAAAAGATACTAGCAGATGGAATGACCACCCTTGCTCATGGACTGAAAGAATTGTTGTGAACATGGTTGTACTACCAAAGGGAATCTAAAGATTTGATTCAATCCCCATCAAAATTCTGATGATGTATTTCATAGAAGTAGAAAAAAGTCCTAAAATTCATATGGAAGGACAAAGACCCTGTATAGCCACAACAATCATAAGCAGCAAAAATGGTACAGGATGCATCACAATACCTGACTTCAAAGTACACTACAAGACCCTAGTAGGAAAACAGGTTGTTACAGGCCCCAAAATAGGCATGAGCATCAATGGAACAGAATAAAAGACTCAGACATACACTTACTCAGCTAAAGCCACATGATCTTCAACAAAGGTGCCAGAGGCATGCATTGGTTAAAAGACAGACTTTTGTACAAATGGTGCTGGGAAAATTAGATTTTGATATGTAGAAGAATGAAAGTTGACTCATATCTCTCATCTTTTATTTAACTCAAGATGGATCAGAGATCTCAACATAAAACTGGAAACTTGGAAAGTACTAGAAGTAAGCATAGGGAGCACTATAACACATAGGATTAGGGAAGTATTTTCTTAATAAGACTCCAGTAGACTAGGAAACTGCACCAAGAATTGACAAGTGGGAATACATAAAATTAAAAAGCTTTTGTAAAATCTTTTTCTGTATGTGTCCTTTTAAAATACCTTAATCAATTAAAATTGTTAATGCAAAATTTAAAAAAAGCTTTTGTAGAGAAAAAGGAACAATAGAGTAAAGGGAGAGCCCATAGAATAGGATAAAATATTTGCCTACTACATATCTGAGAGAGGTTTAATATCTAGGATATACAAGGAACTCAAGAAATTAAACACAAAGGTGACATGTTAGTCAATAAAGAAGTGGGCAGTGGAACTAAACACACAGTTCTCAGCAAAGGAAATACAAATATTCAATAAGCAAATGAAAAAAATGTTCAATTACCCTAGCCATAAGGGAAATTCAAATCAAAACTACACTGAGATTCCATCTCACCCCAGTTAGAATGACTAACATTAACAAAGAAAACAATACATGTTGGCAAGGATGAGGTCAAATGCGAAAATGGAATTTTTTTTCATTATGGTGGATTTGAATGCAGGGACTAAAGGATGTGTTTGCAAGAACTCTGCACTGAGCTGCCTTCTCAGCCCATTTTTCCCAGTTAATATTGGGACAGGGTCTCACTAAGTTACACAGGCTGTCTCTATCCTCAGACTTGAAATTCTTCCACCTCTGTCTCCCAGGTCACTGGGTTTACAGCCATGCGTTACCATGGCTATCTTAAACAGGAACACTTTTACACTGCTAATCAGTCCAAAAATTAGTTCAGCCATTGCAGAAATAAGTATGGAGGCTCCTGAGAAAGGTAAAAATAGAACTACCATATGATCCATTTATTCCATCTCTTGGAATATACACAAAGGAAGACAAGTGATCATCCTACAGGTATGTCTGTACTTCCATGTTCATTGCAGCACTCTCTATGATTGCAAGGGTATGGAATTAGCCCAGATGTCTATCAACAGATGACTGGGTTTTTAAAATGTGGTACATATACACAATGGAATATTATTCAGTAGTAAAGAATGAAATTATATCATATACAACAAAATGAATGGAACTAGAAAGAAAAATTTTAAGTGAAATAAACCAGACTCAAAAAGAAAAATACTGCACATTCTCATTGCTATGTGGTAGCTAGATCTACTAAAAAGAAAAGCTATATAAACACACACACACACACACACACATATATATGTATGTATGTATGTATGTATGTATGTATGTATGTATGTATGGGCTGGGATTTAGCTCAGTGGGTAGAGCGCTGCACTGCAGTCTCTGAGGCCCTGAGTTCAGTTCCCAGCACTGCAAAAATGGGAGAAGGGCCTGGCAATATATTCCCCCATATATAAACATATATATATATTCCCCCATATATAAACAAATATTCATATCTAAGATTAGAAAATACAAGGGGATGCAACATGAGGGGATGGGACAATTGGGAAGGGGAGGGAAGGGGAGGATGAGGACCAACATAAAGAGGTAAAGAGGGATTGAACAAGGACAATACACAAGATGTCACTCTATGAAAATCTCATAATGAATTTTATTATTTTGTATGAATTTAAAACAATCATAGTATACCTCATAAATGTCTATAATTATTGATACATGCTAATCAAAAGGCTTTGTATACTGTTTAAAGAGATAAATGTGTTAACAACACAGTCTTACTAATTGCTCACTGTATATGTGAACTGAATTGCCACTCTGCACTTAATAAACATGCAAAATTAAAGTACTATAAAAAATTTTGAAAATATGAAAATTACAAATGATCCAACAATTATAATCTGGACCATTAATACCACCTTAATGAACATTTATGTTCTCAGGAACAATATGTATACAAATGTTTATAGCCCCTGTATTCACAATATACAAACCAGGAAAAAAATGGATGTCTTTCTGGATGTGAATGTGTAAATGAGCTGGGGGGTTTCCATGTAGTGAATTACTGCTCAGAAATAAAAATGAGCAACTATAGACAGAAGATTTTTCTTGAGTTATCAAAGAAATCATGGTGAAAAACATCATTCCAAAAAGATTTCATGTTGTATGTAATGTTGTTTGTTGTTGTTGTTGTTGTTGTTGTTGTTGTTAGGTGCTGTCAAGTCGGTATCCAATTCATAGTGACCCTCATAGGGTTTTCAATGGCTGACAGTTTCAGGATTGCCTTGGGAGTGTATTGCCAGGTCCTTCTCTGATGTTTGTTGTTAGGTGCTGTCAAGTCAGGTGTTACTCATAGTGACCCTATGTAAAACAGAATGAAACATTCTCCCATTCTGTGCCAGTCACATGATCTTACTTCTGTTTAAGCATATTGTTGCAGACTCTATGCCAATACATTTAGTGGATGGTTTTCCTGAATTTGTCTTGATTTTCTAGGAGTTTCCTATCTATTTATTGATGAAGCCACTTTTCAATGACCTAGAAAAAAGTTTTGCTTGTTTTCTTTGTGTGTTGCTTTGCAGCACTAGGAGTTGAACCCAGGGCCTCATGCTTGCATGCTTTGCAAGTGCTGTACCACTGAGCTGCACCCCCAGCCCCTTTTTTTTTTTTTTTTTTTTTTTTTTTTTTCTTTTTGAGATAGGGTCTCACTAAACTATGAAGACTACCTCTGGTCTTGAACTTATCCTCCTCCTCCCTCTGCCTCCCAAATTGGTGGGCTTACAGGAGTGCTCCACCACTCCCAGCTCACTTGTGGGTGCTATTTTCCAAATCTGTTGGCATAAAAAAATCAGCAAAATGAGCCCCCCAGTTTGGAAGACACTCAAAAGATGACTGAGGAATACTTGCCTCCTCAAAGTAGAGCCTACTTTAATTATGGGAATGGAGTAAATCCCCAGAGTCCACCATTTGCTGATGAGGCAGGACTCAAAATGATGAAGAAATGTAAACACCCATTAATAATTGAAACATAGAACGTACATAGTATGAACCTAGAAAAATTAGAAATCATCAAAAGGGGAATGAAGCATGTAAACATCAACACTCAATGCATCAGTGAGCTAAAATAGACTGTCATGAGCCATTTTGAATCAGACAATCAGATAGTCTACTATGCTGGGAATGACAAATTAAAGAGAAATGGGGTCGCATTCATCATCTAAAAAGACATCTCCAGATTGGCCCTGAAGTACAATGCTGTCATTGGTAGAATAATATTCATATACCTACAAGGAAGGCAAGTTAATATGACTATTATTCAAATTTATACACTCCCCACTAAGGGCATAAATGAAGATAAGGAAGATTTTTTACCAGCACCTGCAATCTGAAATAGATAGAACATGCAATCAGGATGTACTGATAATAGCTAGTGACTGGATTGCACAAGGTGGAAACAAAGATGAAGCCTCAATAGTTGGAAAATATAGCCTTGGAGACCAGAACAATGCTGGAGATTGCCCAATAGAATTCTGTCAAACCAATGACCTTTTAATTTCATATACATTTTTTCATTAACATAAATGGCAACTATATACATGGAACTCACCAAACGGAACATGTTGTTGTAGTTGTTAGGTGCTATTGAGTTGGGTCTGACTCACAGCAGCTCCTATAGGGTTTTCAATGGCTTATTGTTTCAGGATTTTTTGGGGAGTGGATTGTCATGGCTACAGGACCCAAATAGACTACATTTGTGGGAAAGAAACAATGGAAGATCTCAATATCAAATGTCAGAACCAGACCAGGTGCTGATTGTGGATCAGACCATCAACTACTCATATGCAAGTTCAAACTGAAACTGAAGAAAGTTAGAACATGTATACAAGAGCCAAGGTATGATCTTGAGTATATCTCACCTGAGTTCAGAGACCACCTTGAGAACAAAACCTGATGTGTTAGACACTAATGATTAAAGACCAGAGCAGTTTTGACATGACATCAAAGACATCATTCATGAGGAAAGCAAAAATGTAAATAATAAGACACACAAAAAAAGAAAAGACAGACTTTATGTCAAAAGAGACTGTGAAACTTGCCCTTGAATGTTGAGCAACTAACATAAAAGGAAGACATGATGAAGTTAAGGGACTAAACAGATTATTTCAAAGGGCAGCTTGAGAATACAAAATTAAATATTACAATAACATGTGCAATGATCTGAAGATATAAAACCAAAGGGAAGAACATGATCTGTTTTTTCAAGCTTAATGAATTGAAGAAAAAGTTCAAGCCTCAATTGGCAATAGTGAAGGATTCTACAGGAAAAATATTAAACAACACAAGAAGCATCAAAAGAAGATGGAAGGAATGCATAGAGTCATCATACCAAAAAGAATTTGTAGATGACCAACCATTTAAGGAGATAGGTAAGGTAGTGAGTCTATTTCTGCGACATACTTTAAATGACAAAATGCTAGAAATGGCAGATGGACTACTGGTTGTCAAGAGTGAAGCATGCAATGGGTGTTGGGAGGAAGTAAAGTAGGTGTGGCTTAAGGTGTGACATGATGTGTCATTGCCTTGATATAAGCCTGTCTCCTGAGTGTAGCGATGATGTTCATCTCCTGGTTGTGATTGTGCATGTAATTTTGCAAGATGCTCCCACTTTGCAAAATTCAGGTAAAAGAGATCTTTAGGCATTAATTCTTAAAGTGCATATAAATTTTCAATTACCACAAAATATACTGCTTAATAAAAATACAGAGATGGGATTTAGTTCAGTTGATAGAGAGGTGTTCCACACTCTCTGAGGACCTGGATTTGATTTCAGCATCGCAAAAATGGGAGAATGGCATGGCAGTCCACCCCTAAAGTAATCCCAAAATAATCAGCTGTTGAATATGCTATGAGAGTTTCGATGAGTCAGACCTGACTAGAGAGCACCTAACAATAACAGCAACACACACACACACACACACACACACACACACAGAGAGAGAGAGAGAGAGAGAGAGAGAGAGAGAGAACTCTGTATATAAGTGAGTTTTTGAAATGACTCATAGTCCCAGTTGCTGCCCTCTACTCGTGCTTTTATTATATTAATGAGAAGATTCTTCCTAATTGAGTCCTATGAGCTCCATATGTGCAGAAATTATTTAAATTTTTTCATATATTAAGAATATTTTCAAACACAGTTGGATATGTTGATGCCATTGAATATTTTTACAATAATTTTTAAAGTCTTTTTATGAGGGGAAAGATTACTTTGATTTTTTCTGAGGTACAGTTTGTCTTTGGTGAGGTCACCCTGCAGTTCTTTTATAGTCCAAGTATGTAACCAGCTAGTTATCAGTGGAAATTTCAGCAGCTCACACACCCTCCTGCTTCCTTATGAATGAGGTGGGACAGGGTAAGGGGGTTTGGAGGTAGGAGTGATTATGGAAGTAGAGGGAGGACAGCGAGAGGGGCTAGGAAGGACAAGACCTCCCCTTCTGAAGCCTATTCCTCTCACAAGGGGCTACCAGCCTGCCCAATACCTCACATGACCTGAACCTCCCTTCCCCAGGGCACAGAGCCACTGCTGTGGCCCAGCCAGCCCTATTCTGTCCACTCCTAGATTTTTCCATCACACGCTCCCCCAGGCACTCACACTCCAACAGGGAACTGGATGTGATTCTGGAAGCTCCTGATCCAGCATTGGTGGAGTGGGAGGAGGACAAGTGAATTCTGCATCCTGAGTACCCCAGCAAGTGAGGACTTGCAAACCTGAAACCTGAGAAGGACCCTGTCAGGTTCATAGAGAAGGAGCAAAAAGTAGATAGGAGACTATCTGGGAAGAGAAAAGGAACCAGTGGGAATCGGGGATAAGAGAGGGCAAAGGAAGATGGATATGATCAATGTATACTATACAAATGTATGAGAATGTCAGAATGAAACCTATTATTTTGTAAAATTAATATAAATCTAATAAAAAGGAAAATTGTGTGTGTGTATGTATAGAGAGAGATAGAGATGAGAGAGAGAGAGAGAGAGAGAGAGAGAGAGAGAGAGAGAGAGAGATTGGGAAGAAGGAAGCTGAGGCCTGAGAGGGGAATCTGCTGCAGGACCCCTCCTCCAGAGCCATGGATCCCATTCATCCTAGGGTATCACAGAGGAAATGAAGAGAAGAGAATTTGTTAGTGGGTAGGATATCATCCAGCCATCACCAGCATGACATCTTCAGGTCCCACAGGAGCCTGTGTGCACTGTCAGCCCCATTAGAGGGAAGCATGTGTCTGAGGAAGGAAGGGTGGACCACTGTCTCCCTGTCCTTAACCATGTGGCTTTGCAGCACATCTCTCCAGAACAGCAGAGCTGCCTCCCACCTCATTGCCTTTGGACCAATGGATGTTAATGGACATGACAAGGACAGTACTAACTGTACAGATGTGATTAGTGGTCCACCTGCTCCCCTCTGTGCTCCAGGAGGTAAGCCTGTCCCAGAAGGCCATGGCCTCTTCAGCCTGGATGGCAGCATAAAGACACAAGCCAGACAAAACCAGGCCATCTGCAGACTCAGGAGCAGGTGGGGAAAGGTTTGTATCTGAAAAGCAACTGAGATGTTAAAGTGTTTGCTAGGCACCAAAAACTAACACATAATTTAGGCTATTTTTCTTGGTGTATCTACCCCAGTCTGTCCCCAAATGGTATGCTGCAGCCCCCTTTGGATGCTGAGTCTCATAATTAAGGTGGTTAGTGTAAAGGAAAGAAGCAAGAACTTTAAATGATTTTTTTGGGCAAATTTTAACTGGTACCTACATCTTGTGACACTGGGCAGCACTTATGAGTTTCCAGATACATGAAAGCAATCCTTATGGTTCATGAAAACACAGCATGTATGTCCTTCTCTCTGCACAGGACCAGCCCACAAACATCACATCCTCACAGCATATTAATGAGGGCAAAGAAGAGGAACCTAACTGTCCCCACCAAATAATCCCCTACACATGAAATAAATTGCTAAGCCTAGGCAAAAGGGCAACTAAATTAAAAGTAAAAATTCCCAATTTGTGGGATTCTAGAGACTCCTCTCATGCACAATAAATATAAAGGTCCAAAAACTGAAGGCTGGAAAATATACCAAGCATATGAGAAACAAAGTAGGTGTAGCAATACTAATTTCTGACAATTTAGACCTCAATCCCAAACTAATCAGAAGACAAAAAGATAGTCACTACATATCAATAAAAGCAACAGTCAATCAGGAACTCATAAAAATATTTAATATTTATTCACCAAATAGAGGTGCACCTAGCTTCATAATATAAATGTTATTGGAGATAAAGGAATGCCTTGGGCCAGACACAGTAATTATGTGAGGTTACAATACTCGACTTTCTTCTAGAGGCAGGTCCTCAAAGCACAATGTCAGCAGAGAAAAAATGTACTTAAACAGCACCATAGAACAACTGTGTCTTACAGAGGTCTACAAAATTTTCTACCCATCAGATATGGAATGCACATCCTTCTCAGTACTTCATAGAAATTTTCTAAAATAGACCACATTTTAGTGCACAAATATGGTCTCAACAATTACAAAAAAATTTAAATTGTCCCCTGTATTTTATCAGATGACAGTGGAATAAAACTAGAAGTAAAAAAGATGAAAAATTTTATAAATTTTACAAATAGATGGAGACTAAAGAACTTCTGAATGATCAGTGGTTGATTGAAGAAATCAGAGGCTAAATTTAAAAATTTCTGCAATCAAATGAGGTTTGAAAACACATCCTTCCAAAATTTATGGGACACAGCAAAGGCAGCTCTAAGAGGGAAGTTCATAGTCATAAGTGTCTTCATCAGTAACTTACGAAAGGCCCAATTAAATAACTTAATGACAAACTTTAAGACACTATGAGGCCAACAAGCAGCCAATCCCTCCAGAATATGAAATCAATTATTGTAAATCAAAATATCTTGAGACTGCGGGTCAGGCCTACGGTCTCGAACTCCACAGAAATTTGGGCACACATATGCCCGGATCCCAGACACATCAGAGGTGAGCCCAAGTCACCCCACTGTGCTGCGGAGAGGTCTGGGGCTTGTGGAGGCAGCTGAGTCGCGTGCGGCCGGGGAGCTCCTTTTCAGCGGAAACTGGCGGCGCAGTTCGCCGCTGACGGAGAAGTTCCAAGCGCGACCGCAGCACACGACAAGGTTGTGGGGACGAAATCTCTGATTTGGGGAATTGGCGCCCGATCTACGTGGGACAGGGAGATCTTCAGGGAAGACCCCACAGGTTCCACTGCATCTCGAACAGTACAGTAGTCGCGGAGTGTTTCATGGAACAGTCTCTTTGGGCACTCGGGGCCCCGATTAAATCCAGATTGTTATGAAGAGCTTGTCTATATGGACCCAATGAGACTGATGGTTACTGCGGATTGTGTGGAAATGCTGCCACCCTGAGCTCTATTGGGAACATTGCACCCTGCATTATCGAATCCACCTGGTCGAACTGGGTGTAATAGTTCAGACTCCATCCTCAAGATAATATGTTTTTACTGTTAACAGGGTCTTGAGCCTGCTTCCTTTGTGGAAGCAGGACTGACACTCTGTGGTCCCAACCCATACATTTTTTGCTTTTTGAGATAGGCTCTCCTTGGGCTGCACAGATTTTGGGGTTGAGACCCTCCTGCCCCCATCCTGCAAGTCACAGGGATTCCAGGCATCCTTCACTGCACCTGACTGCAAGAATTGTTATATGTATGGGGGAGAGTCTATGCGTGAGGTCTGGAATTCTATATTTTATTCTATTTTTTCTCTTTTCTTTGTATTTTACTTTTTTAAAATTTTTATCTTAATTTTATTAGTACTATAATTTTTTTTCTTCTTCTTTTCTTTCCTTCTATGGGGGTTTGAATTCAGGGCTCTGCACCTGCTTATCTGGTAGGTCCTGGACTGCTGCACTGCACCCCAGGACCCCCTTTTTTTTTTTTTTTTTTTTTTTTTTTTTTTTTTTTTTTTTTTTTTTTTTTTTTTTTTTTTTTTTTTTTTTTTTTTTTTTTTTTTTTTTTTTTTTTT
>VMDO01027137.1:0-14041 GCA_007922755.1 Pedetes capensis
AATACAGAGTAATATGGTTTTTGCTATTTCCATTATGCAATTATTAAGTCTCTTTTGGTCATACTTTCATCAAGTAACATATTTCATAGAACCTTCTGAATCATATACTAAAAAAATCATATGCATTTATGGGTTATGTATCCCTGTTTCCACATGTATTTGTATTGTTGCATCATCTACTTTGAGATTATCCTCTCCTTCTTTATCCCTCTCCATTATTTCCCCTCTCCTTGACCCTTTTCTCAACCTCTGCTCCCCCTGCTAGCCTCTTCACCCTTCTTTTACTCTGCTTTCATTTTCCCTTCTTAGATAACTTTATTGAATATATATATATATATATATATATATATATATATATATATATATATTCTTCCTTTAATTTAGATTTACCTCACATATATGAGGGAGAACAGATAGTATTTCTCTTTGTGAGCCTAGATTTGTTTGCTTAACATGATAATCTCCAGTTCCATCCATTTTGCTGCAAATGACATTATTCAGGTCCAGTGATCCTACATGCACTGTTTTTGCAGTTTAATTGTTTTGGCCGTACATGGTCTTTTGTATTTCAATATTAAGTTTTGGATTATTTTTTGTATCTTTGCAAACTCTGTCATTAGAATTCTAATCGGGATTACATTAAATCTGTAAATTTCTTTCGGTACTATATTGTCATTTTTTATTGTATTGATTCTCCCAATCCATGAGCAGGGGAGGTTCTTCTATTTTCTAACATCCTCTAATTTCTTTCTTTAGTGTTTTGAAGTTTCCCTTGTAGAGATCTTCAGTATCTTTGTTTAGATTGATTCCTAAATATTTTATTTTTGGGTGGGCTATTGTGAAAGGGAATGTAACCTTAATTTCCTTCTTTTCTTTCTCACTATTGGTATAAAGGAAGGCTACTGATTTTCGAGTGTTCATTTTGTATCTTGCTTCTTTTCAGAAGGGGTTAATTAGCTCTAAGGTTTTCTATAAGAATTTTGGGTGCTCTTTAGGTAAAGGATCATGTCCTCCATGAATAAAGGTAAATTGACCTCTTCTTTGCCTGTGTGTATCCCTTTGATTTCTTTATCTTGCCTGATTGGTCTGCCTAGGACTTTGATCACAATATTGAATATGGGAGGACAGAGTGGACTTCCTTGTGTTGTTCCTGATCTTAGAGGAGATGGTTTTAATTTTTCCCCATTTAATATGATATTGGCTGCAACTTTGTCATAGATGGCCATTATTATGTTGAGATATTTCCCTTTTATGCACATTTTCTCTAGGGCTTTTAGGAAAGGATGTTGCACTTTGTCAAAGGCCTTCACCGCATCAACTGAGTTGATCTTGTGATTTCTGACAGTAAGTCCCTTGACATGTTGAGTTACATTGATTGCTTTTGCTATGTTGAACCAGCCTTGCATCTGTGGAATGAAGCCCGGATGATCATGGTGTATGATCTTCTTAATGTGTTGCTGCATTCAGTTTGTGAAAATTTTACTGAGGATTTTTGCATGAATATTCGTCAGCGAAATTGGCCTATTGTTCTCTTTCTTTGATGTGTAAGTGTCCTTTCCTGGTTTTGGTATGAAGGTGACACTTGTTTCATAGAATGAGTTTGGAAATGTCCCTTCCTTTTCTACTTTATGAAAGAGTTTGAGGAGAATAAGTATTAATTCCTCTTTGAAGGTTTGATAGAATTCTACTCTGAACCCATTGGGACCTGGACGTTTCTTTGTTGGGAGATTTTTTTCTTAATGTTTCTATTTCAGTGAATGTAATGGGTCTGTTTAAATTGATTATGTTCTCTGGGCTTAATTTTGGTAATTCAGTTGGGCAGGTAACTGTTTCCCAAGTCTCTTGGCATAAACAAGTTAGCACTTCCAGTGTTGCATCTGTTTGTTGAAACATATCTATTTTTATTCCATCAATTCCTGGTACCTTGTATTTTGGTACTTCCTTCAAGGCAGCTTCCACTTCATCCTTCAGTACCATTGGGTCCTGACCATATGCAACCCTCTTGAAATGGTTGTTCATCTGTTGGGGTTCAGCTCAGGCCCAGCTGTGGTAACAGAGCTTCCCAACACTAGGTTGTCTGGGGATCCACAGGATTTGGGTAGGAGCCAGTGGCACCAAAGAGTGACTTGGGACCCTTCCTTACAATTAAACAGTGAAGGTTTATTGCTCTGCACCTATGAGATGGAAAGGCAGCACTTGGTGGTAGTGTCCCACGTCGGATCTGCAGTTGCCTCTTGCAGATGGTCTTTTCTCTCTCTTCCACCCCAGAGTGGGGGGAATTAGAGAGGCTTCGTGATTTGCTTGCAGCCTTCACCTCTTTGGGGGCCCTGAGCTTGATACAAAGTCTTGCTTGTAGCCAATGGTCTCAGCAGATGCTGGTCTTGGGAGTAGGCTAGAAGTGGGGTGCGTTGGTCAAGGTGGTCAGGTGAAGTGGCAAAGACACGAGGAGTGACGGTTGATGGGGTGAGCCACTTGTATATGCTCTGGGGTAATGTACAAGGGAGGTGTGGTCAATCAGGGTGGAACTCGTGTAGGTAACTGACAGGTGGGGAAGTTATGCAAGATAGGTGAAACTGGGTGCACTTCTGGTTGGTGGCATGGGTGCAGGGCAGGCCAATCAGGTGATGTCACTTACTGACCAATCTGTAGGTTTGGGATGGCCAATCAGGACTGAGATGACCCTGTCAGTTGCCATTTTTGGTCACTCAATAGGAGGGGTAGGATTGAAGGACCAGGATGTAGGAGAAGGGTCACTGGCCCTGGAGGATAGATGTTGGTCCTCCAGGTGGGCCAGACAGGCCCCTGTCCCTGGGTCCTCTCTACGATCTTCAACATCATCTCCCAGAGGGGGTGATCACAGGTGGGATGGGGAGGAGCAAAGTAAGGCTTGGAAAAGTTTTAGGCCTTCACCTGGGTTAGGTAGAGTTCAACCCAGGCACTCTCCTCTAGGGCTCCCAAATGAACCCCAAAAGTCATCCACTAATTCTTTTTTGCACAATGACTCCGTGTATTCCTTCACATTACTTTTGATGTTTCTTTTATAATTTAATGTTTTCCCTGTAGAATCCTTCATTATTGCCACTCAAGGCTGGAATTTTTTCTTCAGTTCCATAAGCTTGAGAAAAACAGAGTGTGTTCTTCCCTTTTGGTTCTCTATCTCCACTTCTGTGCACATGTCATCATAATATTTGATTTTGTCTTCTCTAACTACCTTTTGAAATATGTTTAGTTCCTTAACTTCATCATGTCTTCCTTTTACTTTAGCTGCTTGACATTCAAAGGCAAGTTTCAAAGTCTCTTTTTACATGTAATTTGGTCTTTTCTCTTTTTTCCTATCTTTTTAATAACCTTTTGCTTTATTCATGAGTGATGTCTTTGATGTCATGCCACAACTCATTTTGGTATCTTATCATCGGTGTCTAATATATCAAATCTGTCCTTGAGGTGGTCTGTGAACCCAGGTTGGATATACTTAAGGTCATACTTTGGCTCTCATATGCTTTTTCTGATTTTCTTTAGTTTCAGTTTGAACTTGCATATGAGAAGTTGATGGTCTGATCCATGATCAGCACCTGGTCTTGTTCTGACTTTTGATATTGAGCTTTTCCATTGTCTCCTTCCACAAATGTAGTCAATTTGATTCCTGTATATTACATTAGGTGAATTCCA
Source organism: Pedetes capensis (assembly GCA_007922755.1). NCBI lineage: Eukaryota > Metazoa > Chordata > Mammalia > Rodentia > Pedetidae > Pedetes > Pedetes capensis. The sequence continues at coordinate 3,670 of VMDO01027137.1, forward strand.
TGTGTATAGTCACCATTTATGTTGGTGAAAAAATGTACTTGCAGTGAAAAAGCATTAGTCTTACAAACTTCTATCATGTGATCTCTATCATCATTTCTGTCACCAAGGCCATATTTTCCAACTACTGAGCATTCTTTGTTTCCAACTTCGGCATTCCAGTCATCATTAATTATCAGTACGTCCTGATTGCATATTTGATCTATTTCAGATTATAGGAACTGGTAAAAATCTTCCCAACTTCGTTTGTGGCCTTAGTGGTGGGTACAGAAATTTGAATAAAAGTCATTTTAACTGGCCTTCCTTGTAGGTGTATGGGTATTATTCTATCACTCACAGCAATGTACTTGACAACAGATCTTGAGATGTCTTTTTGGATGATGAATGCCACTCCATTTCTCTTCAATTTGTCATTCCCAGCACAGTAGATAATATGATTGTCTGGTTCAAAATGGCCCATGCCAGTCCAGTTTAGCTCACCAATGCCTAGAATGTCAATGTTTATGTCCTCCATTTCTCTTTTGACAATTTCCAATTTTCCTAGATTCATACTACACACATTCCACTTTCCAATTATTTTTGGATGTTTTTTTGAGTCATGCCACATTAGCAAATGGAGGTCCCTGGGGCTTACTCCTTTCCCATCATTAAGATAGACTCTACTTTGAGGAAGCAACTCTTCCCTAGTCATCTTTTCAGTGACTTCCAACCTGAAGGGCTCATTTCCTGGTGCTATATTTGACAGTACTTCTCTGCTGTTCATAGAGTTTTCAATCACTAATTGTTCAGGAGTGGGCTGCCAGATACTACTCTCTAGTATGTCTTGGTCTGGAAGTTCAGCTGAAACCTGTCCACCATGGGTGACCCTGCTAGTATCTGTAATACCATTAGCAAAGCACTCAGCATCACAGCAACACACAAACCCTCACAGTACGGCAAGTTGAGAGGCATGTAGGTAATAAGGCAGCTAGAAATTCTAATGTAAAACATCAAGTGTTTCTATGTCAAAGTGAACCAAGACAATGAGATTAATGAAAAAGGAGTATCTAAAAAGGAGTTGCCTTTCCAGGGTAAGATGGTAGGTTAGCAGCTGCCTCCCTGTGATGTAGTGAAGAAAAAGAGTCAAGATAAGAATAAATGCACTATTTTCCAGAGAGAAAGTCAACAAGTTCAAAAAATCACAAAAGAAGTGATAGGACAGTTTCAAAACACAAAGAAAAGAAGAGCTATGCAGTGAGAAAGAAGGAGCAGGACACATCTCCATCAGGTCTCCCTGGTGGGAGGAAACAGAAGTCTTATCCAAAAAGTAAGCCAGATGGCCCTGGTGAAGAGACTGGCAGCCCCAACCAGAGAAGTCAACAGTCCTTTTAACCCTTGGGATCCAATTGGGGGATTTAGTGAGACAGTGTTCTTCCTGCCTGAAAGGTCAACCTTGGAGAAGAAATCCACTTTGCCACACTTCATATTTTGGAGGACTGTGACTAGGCACCATCTTGAGTGGGACTTTATTGTCTGAGACTGAGTTACTCTGGGTACCTGAAAACAAGGAACAATCACAGGTCAGGGAGGCTGGGGGCAACTTGCCACAACTATACGGTGGGACACAGCTGCTGGAGGCAATTGTAGAGAGAGGGAAGGTATCAAGCCCACACATGGAGAAGGTTAGGTGGCAGAAGGCTTGGGCAAGATGGACAGTGGTCTCACACTTTGGGAGGAGATGCCGACCCCATCTCCATAGGGGAGCTGTGGAGACTGACAACACCTGAGCCCAAAGTCAGCAAGTAACTCCCCTGCATGGATGACTTGGAACTCTGAAACTCAGTGACTGTGGAGTACTCGATCTCTGCAGCCTCCTCCTGCCCTCAGACTGCACAATGTTGGGCAGGATAGGAAAGCACTGAAAAGGGTCATCCAGTACACACATCAGTGCCTTCATTGCTTCCCCCACTCAACACACTCTGGAGATATATCTCTTGGCTTGGGCATTACTCACTGCAGGGGTACAAACAGATGTGTCTCTGATGCATATGGAAAACTGCCCAGCCCACATGCCACAAAGGTGTGACCAGAAAAGGCTCCAGGTACACAAAGGAGAAATTAATAAAGTAAAAGGAACCCTGTCACACATCTACCCTTGAGTGGTCCTGGCTAAGCCTCAATGCAATTTGTAGAAAAGATAGCAGACTCCAACTTAAACTGATCACTACTTTCATCTGGGAGACTATCTATAGTATTAGAGGACATAGAAAGAAGCTGCTATAGTACTTTGTTGTTTTTCTTTTTAAAATCCTTTTACCTTTGTTTTCTTTTGTTTTTGCCTTTACATTTTAAATGACATTTTTCTTTTTAATGTAATTTTTCTATTCTTTATTTCTTTTCTTCCTCTTTCCTTTTTCATTTGTGTTTCTTTATTATGTTTAGTCATATTATTATTATTATTATTGTTGTTGTTGTTGTTGTTGTTGTTGTTGTTGTTAGCACTGGGGTTTGAACCCAGGGCCTCACACTTGCATACTTCTACCTCTGCCTCCCGAGTTGCTAGGATTACAGGGGTGCACCACCGCACCCAGCTATTTTTTTTATTATTTTTAGTGTTCAACACACTGTGTTTCATTATGACATTCCCATACAACTATATCATGTATCTTGCTGTTATTTACTGTTTCATTTCCATTCATGTTGCTCCTACCCCATCCCACTGTTTCCCTCCACCTCCACATATGTCCCTTTATACCTTCCATTTTTATATACATATATATTTTTCTTTTCAAATTAAGTCTAACTTCTGTATATGAGAGAGCATAGGTGGTATTTGTTTTTCTGAGGCTGGCTTATATCACTTAAAGTGATCTCCAGTTCCATCTATTTTCTTATAAATGACATAATTTCATTCTTCTGAAGAATCAATGGCTGACTAAAATTCCATTGTCTATACATACCACATTTTTTTTATCCATTCATTTGTTGATGAGTATCTGGGAGGCTACCATATCTTGGCTGTTGTGAACAGGGCAGCAAAAACGATGGAACTGAGGTGTCTGTATGGTATAATGACTCAGATTCCTTTGGGTACATACCCAAGAGTGATATAAGTGGATCATATGGTAGTTCTATTTTTAATTTTCTGAAGAATGTCCATACTGATTTCCATAATGGCTGTACTAGCTTACATTCTCACCTGCTATGTATGAGTGTGCTTTTTTCCCCCATATTCTAACCAGTGTTTGTTGTTTGTTTTGTTGATGCCAGCCACTCTGGGGTGAGATGGAATCTCAGTTGTTTTCAATTTGCATTTCTTTGATGGCTAAGGACACAGAATTTTTTTTAAATGTATTTATCAGCCATTTGTATTCTTCTTTGAGAACCATCTATTAAATTCAATTGCCCACTTATTACTTGGATTATTTCTTTCTTGATATTTAATTTTTTGAGTATTTTAAATATATTCTAGATATTAATCAATTGTTAGATGTATAGTTTGCAAAGACTTTTCCTCATTTCGTGGACATTCTCTTTATAAAATACTTCCTTTGTTATGTTAAAGCTATTTATTTATTTATTTATTTAATTAATTTATTTATTGCAGCACTGAGGGAATGAACCCAGGGACTCACACATACACTGAAAGAGCTATACCATTGAGCTGCATTTCCAGCCCGTTTTTAAAAACTTTTTATTCTGAGACAGGATCTCGTTATGTTAGACAGGCCGTCTCTGGCCTTGAAACTGCAATCCTCCTGCCTCATACATCCAAGTCACTGGAATTACAAGCATGTACCACCATGCTTGGCTGAAGCTTTTTAATTTCATGCAATCCAATTTGTCAATTCTTGCTACTATTTCCTGGATTATTGTAGGCATTAAGAAAATTATTGCCTACACCTTGAACTGTTTTCCCTATGTTTTCCTCTAGTGATTTTAAAGTTTTTGGCTTTACATTAAGATCTTTAATCCATTTTGAATTGATTTTTGTACATGGTGTCAGAGAGGGACTTACTTTATTTTACATGTGGAGATCCAGTTTTCCCATCACCATTTATTAAATAGTCTATCTTTTTTCCAATATGTGTTTTAGGCATCTCTGCAAAAGTCAGATTGCTATGGCTGCATGGGTTTACTTCTGGATCCTGTATTTTAATCCATTAATTTTCAAGTCTGTTTTAGTGCCTGTAGCAAGCTACTTTTATTACTATGGCCCTGTGGTAAAATTTGATATGATGATGTACTGATAACTAATCCTGACTGGAATGCAAAAGTTGGAAACAAAAACGGCAGATCAGTAGTTGAAAAATATGGCCTTGGTGACAGAAATGATGCTGGAGATTCCATGATAGAATTTTTTCAGACATGATTTTTTCATTGCAAATGCATTTTTTCACCAACATAAAAGGCAACTAAACACATGGAATTCACAAGATGGAAAACACAGGAAAAAAAATTGACATTTGTGGAAAAAGACAATGGAAAATCTCAATAACAAAAGTCAGGACAAGGCCAGATGCTGATCATGGATCTGAACATCACCTGATCATATTCAAGTTCAAACTGATACTGAAGAAAATTAGAACAAGTGTACAAGAGCCAAGGTATGACCTTGAATATATCCCACCTGAATTTAGAGTCCACTCAAGAACAGGTTTGTTGTGTTAGACACTAAAGATCGAAGACCAGACAAGTTGTGGCATGACATCAAAGACATCATTTAAGAGAAAAGCAAAGGTTATTAAAAAGGAAAAAATAGAAAGGATAAAATTACACATCAAAAGAGACTCTGAAGTTTGCCTTTGAATTTTAAGCACCTAAAGTAAACAGAAGACACAATGAAGTTAAGGAATTAACGAAAAGATTTCAAATGACAGCTGGAGAAGACAAAAATGAAATGTTATAATAATATTTGCAAAGAGCTGGAGACATAAAACCAAAAGAGAAGAACATGCTCTATTTTTCCTAAGCTTAAAGGATTGAAGAAAAATTGTAGCCTCAAGCAACAACAGTGAAGTATTCTACCGGGAAAAATATGAAATGATGCAGGAAACATCAAAAGAAGTGGAAGCAATACACAATGTCATTATACCAAAAAGAATTGGTAGATGACCAACCATTTCAAGATGATGTGTATGATCAGGAGCCAATGGTATTGAAGGAAAAAGTGGAAGCTGCCTTGAAGTAATTGGTGAAACACAAGGCACCAAGAATTGATGGAATACCAATAGATATGTTTCAACAAACAGATATAGCACTGGAGGTGCACACTTGTTTATGCCAAGAGATTTGCAAAACAGCTACCTGGCCAGCTGACTGGAAAAGATCCATATTTTTGCCTATTCTCAAGAAAGGAGATTCAACTGAATGCATAAATTATTGAACAATATCATTAATATCTCGTGCAAGTAAAATTTTTTCTAAGGATCATTCAAAAGCGATTGCAGCAATACATAGACAGAGAACTGCTGGAAATCAAGGTGGATTCAGAAAAGGGCATGGGTTTTGGATGGATATTTTCAGAAAGCAGAGAACACCAGAAAGATATCTGTTTTATTGACTATGCTAAGGCATTTGACTGTGTGGATCACAACAAATTATGGATAACATTGGGAAGAATGGGAATACCAGAACGCTTAATTGTACTCGTGAGGAATCTGTACATGGACCAGGAGGCAGTCATTCGAACAGAGCAAGAAAACATTGCCTGCTTTAAAATCAAGAGAGGTGTTTGTCAGGTCCATATCCTTTCACCATACTTCTTTAAACTCAATGCTGAGTAAATAGTCCGAGAAGCTTTGCTTTATGAAGAAAAATGCGACATCATGATTGGAGGAGGACACATTAACAACCTGCATTATGCAGATGACACAACTCTGCTTGCTGAAAGTGAAAAGGATTTGAAATATTTACTGATGAAAATCAAAGAGCACAGCCTTCAGTATGGATTGCTGCTCAATATCAGCAAAACCAAAATCTTTAAAACTGGGTTATATGCAACTTCATGATAAATGTAGAACAGATTGAGATTGTCCAGGATTTTGCTTTACTTGGTTCTACAATCAACACCTGTGGAAGCAGCTGTCAAGAAATCAAAAGGTGCATTGCATGTGGAAAAGTTGTTGCAAAAGACTTTTTTAAAGTGTCGAGAAGTTAAGATTGTCACATGGTAGATGAAAGTGCACCTGATTCATGCCATGGTATTCTCTGTCACATTGTATGATTGTGAAAGCTGGATATTGAATAAGGGAGACAGGAGAATTGATGCTTTTCAATTATGGTGCTGGGGACAAATATGGAATATACCATGGACTGCCAAAGAACCAACAGATCTGTCCTAGAAGAAGAGCTGCCAAAATGCTTCTTGGAAGCAAGGATGGCTAGACTGCATCTTACATATTTTGGACATTTAGTCAGGAGGGACCAATCTCTGGAGAAGGACATCATGTTTGGGAGAGTGGCAGGTCAGTAAAAAAAAAGGAAGACCCTCAAGTAGGTGGATTGACATAGTGTCTGCAACCATGGGCTGAAATATAAAAGAGATTGTGTGCCTGGCACAGAATCTGGGAGTGTTTCCTTCTCTTGTACTTAAGTTCATTATGGGTGGGACCCAGCTTGATGCATCTAACAACTGGAGCTGTCTCACGTGTAGCATATTTCACAAAGCAACTAGTGATGTCCAAATCTTTATAGGAGTCATTTAAAGTAGAATAATTAGAATTTATTTCAACGTTTCTCACTCCAGGTTCTAATTTTACACTTGTCCAGGTCTCACTTTGTCATGTTTTGCTCTGTTCAGTGCCTTTTACAGCTCATCTAGTTTTGTATCTTTACCAAGATATGTACTTGTTTATTACTGTATATGAGAAAAACCATGTGTAAGTACTCTTCTTTTCCATTGAGAACTAGAGTGAAAATACCCTCCAATAAGCACTTTCACATGTTTTCTTGTTTCATAAAATTTAATTATTTTTACAGATGAAGCATAGAGAAGATAAAGTTATTTGCCTAGGGTCACCCAAATAGTTGAGTGCAGGCAGGCTTCAAAAACAGGTCTGTTAGCCTCCAAATGCTATGCTTTTTCCACTATATCACATTGTCTCCAGGAAGCTACTCACAGTTCCTGGCAGTCTGTGTGTGTGTGTGTTTTTTTTTTAAACCTAAATTCTTTTCAAAGAAATCACAGGAGAACTGTGTAGCATAGTATTTCATTCTTCTTCTATATTTTGGAAGGACATATTTTCAACAGGAGATACGATGGGTGCATTTGTTGAAACAGCCATAGTTCTATAGCTAGGATATTTCCAAATAAGTGTGACTTCCAAGAATTATTCACTTTCTTGGCAGTCTCCACACATCCTTTGTGAATGCAACTACACTTCCCATCTTCTTTGTTTAGCAAAGATTCAGACACTAATAAAAATTTTTGGAAGGTGTGGCTTGCTGTTACTCTTTTCAGATTTGAAATAACCAGACTTCCTGGCATGATAACTTCAGACTGTAATAGAGCTGGCTGATAAGTTAAGCATTCTGACGTTGACTTTTATTGGAGTGCAGTTTTGTATGGCTTTTCTATAGCCCTGACAGTGGATATGAGATGAGGGTAAAAGCTAATGTAAAAATCTTAAAATACTTAGTGTGTGCCTTTTCACAAATGAGCAAAAAATTTCCTTCTATCAGGATGTTTCTGTTTTCTTTTTGTCCAGAGCAGAAAATATCACAGTAAATCATTGTATAAAAAAGCAAGGATAGGAGAGCTCACATTTAAAATTGTTATATATGCATGTTATATGTTATATGTTATATGTTATATAACATATATAACATACATATATATGTTATATATGTCATATATAACATATATGTTATATATGTTATATATGTATATATGTATGACTCTGAGATTTCATTGTGCAAAAATATAACTATTTTCTATAACATCTACCATATATTCTTAAATCTCATCCTCATCCTTTCAACAGTTTTAGAGGGTTACAAATCAGATGCAGATTTGAATCACATGTGGATTGGATTCACAGTCGAGAGCTCTTGACCTATCTCTCTTGTGCAAAACTAATCTGCTCACGATTCTAATCTGCATCTGATTTTGTTGTCCTCTAAAACTGTTGAAAGGCTGTGGATTTGAATGGAAAATATATGTTTTATTTTACGGGGCCACGGCCCATTAAACAAGCTAACCCAGAAAACAAGCTAACCCGGAAAACAAGCTAACATCAGTCCTTAGGGTCTTCTCCTTAAGGTTGGCCCATACTTTTGGGCTCTTATATAGTCAATGTGTTGGGGGACACAGGGTCGCAGTGACATGACAGGCATCACAAGTCTAAATGCCTTACTGCTGAGAAATAAATTCTACTGGCCCACATGAGATATAAAGGTCAGAGATATTTTGCTGCTTTTCCACCACTTTTGAGGCTCAGGAAACCTTATCAACTCTGCATACAGCCCTCCCTGTCAAGAAACACCTCACATCCATTGCTTTCTAGGGTCTTGATGCTTCCCTGATAGCACTGCTGAGAACGAACTAAAGGCCTTTGAGTCTCTTTGCTTCAGTTCTGTTCTTCTCACTCAGCTTGGAAGAGTCCAATTATGATCTGAGGAAAAGCTTTTTCCTCTTTTGCATTTGAGTGTGTAACTGGTGGCATGCATTAATCAGAACATAGCTAGTGACATCGTGCCACTCAGCCCTATACCTTTGTATAGGTACATAGAGGGTGTATGTTGTTGTTGTTAGGTGCCTTCGAGTTGGGTCCAACTCATAGTGACCCTCATAGGGTTTTCAATGGCTGATTGCTTCGGGATTGCTTTGGGAGTGGATCACCACGTCTGTCTCCCATATAGCATATATAGGTATCTCTTTTTGTTACAATGGCTTTATGTTTTAATTTAAACATTTCTTAAAATATTTGTCTGTTTTGGTTTCAAAATATATACTTATTTTTTTGTAAGCAAAATAAAAACTTGTATTACATCTTCTTAAATTGATAGTAATTTGAAAAAAACCTTTGGTACTTAGAATGAAAGCCACTCTTTGATATTTTTAATGAAATTTTATTCAATTATGGAACAAAATTACAGCCACAATATAAAATATTAAGTTTCAAAATTACTATCACAGTTTCTGCACAGCACTTTGGAACAGTTAGAACAGACAGGCTTTTTGCACTTAGTATATGATTAAAAGTGTAAGAGGCACCTATAAACTGCCTTTCCCAAGAAGCAGTACAGACTCTCAAGGGGCATCTGAGGATTTCAAGCCCTTGTCCTAAACCTGTATCCACTTTGGAACTGGGAAGCACCAACCATCTATACCACTTTCATGTTCATCTTTTTCATCTTCATTCAAAATTTTGTTGTACAACCTCGGGAAATTGAGGATCATCACTCTTCACAAATGCAAGAAATTTTGGACATCATTTTTCAATGCCATTTTTATAAGAATTTTATAAGAATTATAATATTGCATAAAACAGTGTGGTGCTATCCCAGTATAGAAAAAAAAAATGCAAAGCACAAGCAGCCTATCCTTCATTCTGTGGCCCAAATAAAAGAATGAATTAGTATGTAACAAAATGTTTATATTTTAGTGGTAGGATTCAGGTGTTTTTAATCTTATTTATAATTTTCTGTGTTCTCCAAGTTTTCTCTAGTGAAATATGTTGTTGTTGTTGTTAGGTGCCATTGAGTTTTGTCCAACTCATAGTGACCCTCATAGAGGTTTCAGTGGCTGATTGTTTTGGGATTGCCTCAGGAGTGTATTGCCACATCCTTCTCCCATTTTTGCGGTGCTGGGAATTGAATCTGGGACCTCACAGACTTCAGAGTGGCGCTCTACCAACTGAGCCAAATCCCAGCCCATAGTGAAATATATTACTCTCATAATTAGAGAAATAGCTATTTTCAAATGAAAATGTGTAGAAATTTCATTGCTTCTGTGGTTAAAATAGCAGCCATTGGAAAAAAGAAATCTATGCATTCATTAATAGACAGCTTGCTAAATTATGGCATAGTCATATAATGTGACATTATAAAAGCTTAAAAGATGAAATACTTCTAAGTGTACTGAAGTCAAAAATGTTCAAGTTATATGAAGTAAGAAAAGCAGGTTTCAAAATGCTATAATCTCATTTATTTTCTCAAAATATGGAGAGATTTGGACAAGGCACAGATAGCTTTTAAACATTGAAAGGGATCTGCAAAACTATACCCCAAACTATTTTCTTGAGAGAACTCTGGAGGGAAGCAAGTATACCTGATTTTTTTTAAATTGATGCATTTGTTAATTGGATTCTTTTTAGCACAAGAATGAATATATACATATATATATATATATATATATATATATATATGCTGGGATTTAGCTCAGTTGGTAGAG
>VMDO01027137.1:14141-25796 GCA_007922755.1 Pedetes capensis
TATATATATATATATATATATATATATATATATATATATATATATATATATATATATGTACTGGGGGTTGATAACCAGGGCCTCATGCTTCCATGCTTTGCAAGTGCTATACCACTGAGCTGAATCCCCAGCCCATTTTTTTACTCTTTTGAGACAGGGTCTCAATAAATTATGCAGACTACCTCTGGTCTTGAACTTGTGATCCTCCTGCCTCTGCCTTGCAAATTGCTGGGATTACAGGTGTGTGCACCATGCCCAGCTGAATATACTTAATAAAGATACTAAAAATAAAAATTCAGATCAGTCTAATAAAAGGTAATGGTTATTAATGCTTCAGACATCAGTTTTTGAGACAGTGACTTTGCTTATTTTGGTTATAGTGGAGTACTGCCCTCCTCAGCTTCGGAACTATGTTCTTGAATACCTACTTTGATACATCACATGAATATCATCATGAACAGAGATTAAGACCTTAGCAGAGCAGGATGGATGGTAGTACCTCAAAAGATGAACAGAGCCGGGAACAATGGGACGTGCCTCTAATCCCAGCACTCCAAAAGCTGAGGCAGGAGGGTTGAGCGAGCTTGGGCTACATAGGGAGATCCTGTCTCAAAAAAACCAAAAAGAAAAAAAAAAGAGGGATTTCATTGAGATAGGCAACTCTAGCTTGAACACAGTAAGAAGAGCTTTCAGGAAACAAAAAGTCAGATCCTTGTACTTGGTGGTCTTGGATATCACATGAATATTTGCTTTAGCTCTTGATTGCCAAAAAGATTCTTTAGTGGTTCTGCAAACTGTTTACTATACTTCATAGGTTTGCCTTCTTTCTTCAGAGATAGTGACAGATGACCTTATGGAATGCAAAGTGCATGTCCCTATTCTCTTTCTGTAATCAGAAGGCACATGATTACCTTTTAGAAACAATTGCAGTCTTAATGTACATGGCATGGAAAATGACTTACAACAAAGAAAAATGAGACCATGATCTTAAAATAATTTTTTTCTACTGCAGTGATTAAAATATGCCTGAGATGCTGAAGAATGCAAGATCAATGTGTAAAAGCTACTCTTGGAGTGATTCTGGGGAAAATTCAAATAAAAACTGAACTTTTACAATTTCTGTCAAAGCAGCTATCTATCTATCTATCTATCTATCTATCTATCTATCTATCTATCTATCTATCTATATTTCTTTTGCATTTTGTTAGGTATCAAAATGAAAAAGGCAGAATCTACTCCCAAACTGCACATTTCTTGACAGCTATATTTGCACTTCTGATTTATATGGTTTGCTTAATTAGAAGTATGAAGAATTTTCCTCCTTGAATTCTTTCCCACATTCTGATTTCCAGTGTCTAAGCTTCTTGGGTTTCCCCATCTTCTTCTGACCTCCCAGAGAAATCTAAAAGAGGCCCTTCAGAACCCGGTATGAAAATTAATGAATATCTTTGCAAAATGCTTGTGGGAGTCATTACAGTTATGGGAAATGAAATGTAAATTGTTATATGCAGGTTGAAGATCTCTTATCAGAAAAGCTTGGGACTAGATGTTTTGAACCTTGGATTGCTTGTAGATTTGGAAATACATAATGAGATATCTTGGAGATGAGATCCAAGTATACAACATTCATTTGTATTTCATGTATACCTTATACACATAGTCTGAAGGTAATTTTATTCAGTATTTATTCTGCACTTTCATTTCAATTTCCAGTCTTCACAGGAAATCAGGTGAGGATTTTACACTTGTGGCATCATGTACTTAATAATCAACAAGTTTCATATTTTGGAGCATTTCAGGTTTTGGATTAATGATGTTCAACATATGTATGCACACATTCTTTTTGGGATCATCCAGGAGGTGCTGAGGTCCTATACTACTGAAATAGCTTGCCTTTAGATTAAAAATAAGATTGAAAAATTCATAACATGTAGTGGAATCACCAGCAACTGTGGGTACCTCACTATTCCTCCTGTGGGGCTGCCAGAGGACCTACTTACTGTTCTATGACCACCTCAAAAAGTTAATGGAGTCATTGGAGTGGAGTATAGGGTACTTTTCTTCCACTACCACTAGCATGTGGCCACTCTGTCCTTGAAGCCACCATCTGGACCCACCACATCCACTCTATATTCATGGAGGGCTGGGAAACTATCACCAGCTGGAACTCTGGAAAACAGGGGTGTGGGCCAGAGTGCAGCCAGATGGCTACCAACAAGCACAAGTGGCACTAGTAGTCAATGTTAATGAGAACACTGTCAATAAAGGCTTTTGCTGCTAGGCAACTCTGGGGAGAGTCCCAGAGTTTCGATCCTGCACTTTGGAGCCCAAACTGACCACCACCCTGCATCATCTGTGTGAAGCTAGACCTCATGGAGGGGGACAATGAAGGTGTGTAAGAGGACAACCCAGAATCCTGAACCTGGAGGAGGGAAGGACTTCCTTCACATCAGCTGAGAAACCCTCAGCAGACGCTTCCACCCAATGTTTGGCCAAACACCACTCTGCTGTGAGTTCTCCTTCTCTCCTGTCTTCTGTTGCCTTCTTTCTTGTCTTCTGTTGCTACTGCAACTTGAAACTTTTTGGAACTTCCAGATGTGACACATCCAGCCATGACATTCAAATTTTTTTTTTCGGCCCTAGGAGATTGAACCCTGGGCCTTGCATATGCTAAGCAAGTACTCTACCCCTGGGCTATACCCCTAGTCCACATTTAAACTTTTCTTCCTCTTTTTTCTTTTTCTTTTTTTGGCAGTGCCGGGGATGGAAGCTGAGGCCTAGGTAATAGCTATGTGGTTCCACTACATTAATCATTTTCTATTCAATTTTATTTTTGACTATCATAGAAAAACTGTTTTTTATGGTACTTGGGGTTGAACCCAGGGCCTTGCACATACTTTGCAAGTGCTCTACCACTGAGTTGCACCCCCAGCCCCTTTTTAAATTTTATTTTGAGAGAGGGTTTCCACTACATAGCCCAGGCTGGCCTACAGCTCATGATCTTCCTGCCTCGGCCTCCTGAGTGGTAGGATTACAGGTGTGTCCCATCATGCCTGCCACACTTACCTTCTGAGGTAAGTGCACTGGTCTCTAGACCTCACGGATATTACAGTGGAAATCTTGTGTGAGTGGCCATGCAGGTGATGCATTGGTCATATTTGTGTGCTAGTGTCCACCAGGGTCTCACTGTGGACCAATGCTGACCTGGGCAAAGGGCAAAGGGTGAAAGCCACCTGGCTTCTCAGATTTCAGTCCCTGGCTGCCAGTTGGGTCCTTTCACCATGCCACCTCAGCTAGCCAAGAGAGCTCTGTACTAGTCATTTTCATTAAAAATAGAAAACTATCTGCTTATTTCAAGAAGGAGGCATGTTTTAGAGCTTGAAAGAAACAAAAATTGATCTATAAAGTTATAAAACTAAAAAAACTAATGTATTTTGGTAAAATTTGCTTCTCAACCTTTAAAAATGTATTGGGTCATTTTTTTACCCATTGAAAACCAATTTTCCCCATTTTATATTTTCTGAAAGAACAGCTTTATGAATAGTTTCATAGGTTTTTAAGCAAGCGTATTTAAGAGACCAATTGATGGCAGCATTCAGGAAACAACAGGCAAAGCCTTGAAATTATACCTGGGTCATTTGTGAGGCTGCTGTGCTTGAGTTGCTAAACCAAGCAGCACACTGTTTCTTATGGTCATGTCTGTACTGGCTTTCGAGTGACCATTCTTCTCCTTGCTCCACATTGATTTTGGACATCTTTGAAAAATTACCATTTTCAGAGGTTTGGATAAAGGGAAAAACTCTTGTTTTGTTCTAATATCATTTCCCTTTATAGCACTGAATGTGTAATTGCAAATAAGAATTTTGGTTCTCCTTTTCTCCCGGAGGACATAAGTATTACAAACAGCATAGGCTCAAGCTAACTGGTCTTACCTATCTAATATAGAGTTACTAATACAATATGATTAGCAAGACAGTTTGGATATGATGTTGTAGTGATGTGATCATAGAATTTTGATTTATTCCACAGACCCTTTTGCCATTTTATTACTTTCTCCATTCAGATCTATTTTTATTTGTAAAAAAAATTGTTGCAACTAGGTTATAGCTATGTGGTTCCAGTACATTAATCATTTTCTATTCAATTTTATTTTTTGACTGTTACAAAAACTAAAATTTTTTTGTAGTACTTAGGATTGAACCCAAGGCCTTGCACATACTTTGCAAGTGCTTTACTACTGGGCTGCACCTCTAGCAAATTTTTTGCTTTTTTAATTTTGAGACTTGGCCTTGCTAAATTGTACAGGCTGCCTCAGGCCTTGAATTTTCGATCCACTTGCCTCCACCTCCTCAATTGCTGGAATTAAAGGCAGGTGCCACCACGCCCAGCTCTAAAAACAAACCCTTACTGAATTAGAACCATTCCAAATAGTTTTTCTTCTTAAGACAACATTATACCAGGACTACAAGTTTCCAGTCTGGTTAAACATAATTTAGCCAGTCAGGCAGTGATCCAGCCCATTTCTCAGCCATTGAAGCCTAACATAAAGCTAATTTCATCAGTTATATCAATTTTGTCTAAAGGTTTATAATTTGAGTAATGCTCTTTTACCAAACTAGTTTTCTAGAGTGGGTCTGGAAAATGAAGACACTATGGAAAACAAAGAAATAAAAGTAGAGAGAAAGGGGATGATATTTAGATGTGTTCACCACATTTCTCTCCTGCTCTGTTTTTAACATTTGACTTCAAAATCTGTTCAAGAGCAGATAAATTATTGCTTCCCACAGGTCATCATTCTTTCCACTCATTTCAAAACCATTCATCATCATCTCCAAAGTGTGTTTTGATTTATGCCGTGCTTTGTAAAGGAGACACTGAAGGTTAGAAGTGAAATATGTGTCACAGACTAGGACTATAAAAATTAAATACTTGGCTTCCTTTAGGGATGCTCCACAAATCTGACTGTGTACTTTCATACTTCTGCCATGTGCAATTCTGTCCCTTTTGTCTGAAACACTCCTGATTCCCTTGTACAACTGATGAATTCTTCAAAGTCCTCTGAGTTCCAAATCAAGTGTCATCTCATCTAGAATGGCTTTCATGACTTTACCCCATAAGTAATAAATGATTTAATAATAATTTCTATTTTTTAGTACTTCCTATGAGCCTTAAAATGTACTCTTTTCAAGTCATCTTTCCTGGCTCTGCCTAAATCATTCCTTAATTCTCACAACTACATAAATATTAACTCAATTAACTAAAGAGGAAATTGCAACTTAAAGAAATTAAATAACTGTCTTAAGCCTATCCAACTAGTACCTGGGACTGGCAAGATTAGAACTCATATTCTGTAGTTTATATTCTCAGACTGTAGAGCATTTTTTAAAACAAAGATTGGCCCATAAACATCTGCTGCTATGAGAGATGATTTCCAATGGTGCACAGACATCTTTACACTTATAATTTCCTATTTTTCATTTTTCATGGAACAATAAGGAAACATATCAACTCTCAGCATTTAGTCAAATTTACTTTTTTATTTTGAAGGAATAAAACATTACAAATATAGTTGAAGATCATTTTGTGGCCCTCTCAGATCTTATTCTTCTGTAGGTCTACTCAGTGGCAACCACTATTATTAATTTAGTTTTCATTATTCCTTTTCAGAATTTTAAACTACCACCGCTAAGTACATATAGACTGATGTACAATACATAGTATTATTTTACTTGTCTTCAGTCTTTATATAAATCTCATGCCACGTGTTCTCTTGCATCTTTTTTCATTCAATGTACTGTTATTGATATTGATTTATTTATTTGATACATTTGGCCTTTATTCATGCATTTTCAATTCTAAACACCATTCAATCATATCAATATGCCACATATTTATTTATATATTTTACTTCTGATTGATACATAAATTACTTCCAGTGTTTGATATTAGAAATAATGCTGCACTTAGCATTCTTCCACATCATCTCTTGGGCACATGTGCTACATTTTTTTCTATGTAAAAAAAAAGGAACAGAAATTCTAGGTACTCATGCCAAGGTATTTTCAGCAGCATCATATGGTCATGAAAGCTGGACATTGAACAAGGGAGACAGGAGAAAAATTGGTGCTTTTGAATTATGGTGTTGGAGATGAATATTGAATATACCATGGATTGCCAATAGAACCAACAGGTCTGTCCTAGAAGAAGTGCAACCAGAGTGCTCCTTGGAAGCAAGAATGGCTAGACTGTGTTTTACATATTTTGGACATGTATTCAGGAGAGACCATTTCCTGGAAAAGGATATCATGTTTGGGAGAGTGGTAGGTCAACCAAGAAAAGGAAAACCCTCAAGTAGATGGATTGACGCAGTATCTGCAACAATGGGCTTAAACATAAATAAGATTGTGTGCCTGGCACAGAATCTGGGGAGTGTTTTGTTCTGTTGTACATAAGTTTGCTACGAATTGGACCTGACTTGACAGCACCTAACAAGAACAACATGTTATATTTATCTTCTACTTTACAAAATATTGTCAAATTACTCTCCAGATCATATCAATTTCCATTCCCACCAGCAGTTTATAAGAATTAGTTTTCTCAAAATTCTCAATAGACTTCTTAATTTTTACCAAGCTTTTTAGTAGGCAATGTAATTTCAAGGCTTTTTATCAGCATTTCTTCATTTCTTTATATTAGTAAGGTTGAAGGGTTTTTTTTTTTTTTTTTTTTTGTGGTACTAGGGGTTGAGCCAAGGGCCTAGCACTTGCATACTTTGCAAGTGCTGTACCATGGAGCTGCACACTCCTCCCAATTTTTTTCCTTTTTGAGACAGGGTCTTGCTAAATTACACAGATTGCCTCTGGTCTTGAATTTGCGATCCTCCTACCTCTGTCTTTTGAGTTGCTCGGATTGTAGGTGTGCCCCACTGTACCTGGCTGGTTGAAGTTTTTTTGATACACTTTTTGGTCCATTGAATTTGTTCCTTTGTGAATTGCCCCTTTTCCCTTTTAAAAGTCATTTATTTAAAAATTGTACACAGTGAAATTCACTCTTTGTGGTATACAGTTTAGTGAGTTTTATCTAATATGTAGAATTCTGAAATTGCCATAAAAATAAGATATAGTAACATGATGCCCCTTTGTAGTCACTCTCATCTCTATCCATGATCCCTATAAACTACTACTTCTCCTTTTCTCATAGTTTTGAATTATCCAGAATGTTTTATAAATGATATTAAACAGTAGATAGATTTTTGGTGTCTGGTGTTCTTTCAATTAGCATAATGTTTTTATGATTTATCCATGTTGTTGTGTGTTTCCATAGTTATGTTTTGTGGCTGAGCAGCATTCCATTGTTGGGATGTACTATAGTGTGTTTATCTATTTACCAGTTGAAGGCATATTTCTTAATTTTGGTGATTATGAATAGAGCTGCCATGAATATTTGTATATGGTTTTTTTGAGGTATTTGTCTTTATTTCTTCTGGGATTGCTGGGTCACATGTTTAATTTTACAAGAAACTGTGAAACCATTTTCCAGAGTGGGTTTATCATTTGCATTGCCATCAGCAACACGTGAGAGATCCAGTTGCTTAACTCCCTCACTGGCAATTGCTATTATCAGGGATTTTTTTTCATTTTAGCCATGACATGTTAGGTGCCATTGAGTTGAGTCTGACTCATAGCAACCCTATGTACAACAGGACGAAATACTACCCAAACTGTGCCATGCACATGATCTTTTCTTTTATGTTAGGCCCATTGTTATAGCCAATGTGCTTCTTCTCATTTTGAGTTCTGCCACATCTGCAAATGGAGGTCCCAGGAGCTTTACTGCATTAACGTCAACTCTTCTTTGAGGACATAACTCTTCCCCAGTCATCTTTTGAACACCTTACAGCCTGGGGAGCTCATTTTCCAGCACTATATTTGACAGTGCTTTTCTGCTGTTCATAGAGTTTTCAATGCCTTTAATTTGCATTTACCTAATTATGTTTCAAAAAACAGATACAGCACTGGAGGTGTTAACATGTTTATGCCAACAGATTTGGAAAACAGCTACTTGGCCAACTGACTGGAAGAGATCCATATTTGTGCCTATTCCCAAAAAAGTGGATCCAATTGAATGTGCACACTATCAGACAATATCATTAATATCACAAGCAAGCAAAATTTTACTAAAGATCATTCAAAAGTGACTGCGGCAGTATGTAGACAGGGGTTTAACAGAAAATCAAGCAGGATTCAGAAGAGGGCGGGAACCAGGGACATCATTGCTGATGTCAGGTGGATATTAACCAAAAGCAGAGAATATCAGAAAGATGTCTATCTATGTTTTATTGACTATGCAAAGGCATTTGATTGTGTGGATCATAGTAAATTATGGATAATACTTTGGAAAATGGGAATACCAGAGCATCTCATTTGTACTCATGAGGAATCTGTACATGAACCAGGAGGCAGTTTTTTTAATACAACAAGGAAACACAGCCTGGTTTAAAGTTGAAAAAGGTGTGCATCAGGGATGTATACTTTCACCATATCTCTTAAATTTATATGCTCAGCAAATAATCCGAGAAGCTGGATTTATGAGAAAGAATGCAGCATCAGGATTTGAGGAAGACTCATTAACAACCTGCATTATGCAGATGACACAACTCTGCTTGCTGAAAGTGAAGAGGATTGAAAACATTTACTGATGAAGATCAAAGATCGTAGCCTTCAATATGGATTGCAACTAAACATCAACAAAACAAAAGTCCTTACGACTGGGTCAGTAAGCAACTTCACAATTAATGAAGAAAAGATTGAGGTTGTCCAAGAGTTTGCTTTGCTTGGCTCTATAATCAACAACTATGGAAGCCACAGTCAAGAAATCAAAAGATGCATTGCTCTAGGAAAAGCTGTGGCAAAAGATCTCTTTAGAGTATTGAAAAGCAAAGATGTTACATTGAAGATGAAGATGTGTCTGACAGATGCCATCACATAAGTCACATCTTATGGTTGTGAAAGCTGGACATTGAACAAGAGAGACAGGAAAAGAATTGATGCTTTTGAATTATGGTGCTGGAGACGACTATTGAATATACCATGGACTGCCAAAAGAACCAACAGATTTGTCTTAGAAGAGGTGCAACCAGAGTGCTTCTTGGAAGCAAGAATGGCCAGACTCTGTCTTTCCTATTTTGGATATGTAGTCAGGAGAGATCAGTGCCTGGAGAAAGGCATCATGTTTGGGAGAGTGGCAGGTCAACGAAAAAAAGGAAAACCTTTCACCAGATGGATCAACACAGTGTCTGCAACAATGGGCTTAAACATAAATAAGATTGTGTGCCTGGCACAGAATCTGGGGAGTGTTTTTTTCTGTTGTACATAAGTTTGCTACAAGTTGGACCTGACTTGACAGCACCTAACAACAACAACACACAATTATTAATGTCCTCACTTGTCTGTCAGTTTGCTGTACTGTGGAGGCTTGCTGTGATGCTGAAAGTTACGCCACTGGTATTATGAGGTTGTCCAAGATTTTGCTTTACTGGGTTCTGCAATCAATACCAAGAGAAGCAGCAATCAAGAAATCAAAAGATGCATTGCAATGGGGAAGGCTGTTGTAAAAGACCTCTTTAAAGTGCTAAAAAGTAAAGATGTCACATTGAAAACAAAGGTGTGCCCGACTTATGCCATGGCATTTTCAGTCACATCATCTGGTTGTGAAAGTTGGACAGCAAATAAGGGAGAAAGGAGAAGAACTGATACTTTTGAAGTATAGTGCTGGAGGCAAACATGGAATATACCACAGACTGCCAAAAGAACCAACAGATCCATCCTAGATCATGTACAGCCAGAATGCTCCTTGGAATCATGGATGGCTAGACTGCATCTTATATATTTTGGCCATGTTGTTAGGAGAAGAACATCATGTTTCAGAGAGTGGTAGGTCAATGAAAACAAGGAAGACCCTCAACTAGATGGATTTGATACAGTGCCTATAACAATGGGCTTAAACATTAAAAAGTTCATGTGCCTGGCACAGTGTCAGGGAATGTTTTGTTCTGTTGCACATAGTGTCACTTTGAGTCACGTCCGACTTGACAACACCTAACAACAACAATTATTTTATATTTAATATATTTACTATTATTTTCAATTGTGTTATTGTCAAATATACAGTCTTTTATACACATGTTTTAATTGAGGAAAATTATATTCTGTTATACATTATATCTCGTTTTATACCTTGCTTTTGTATTCAGCAATATGCTTGTACTCAAGGTAAAATGAGTGAATTTAATCCACCGCTTCTACCTGCTGCATTAGCACTCCATAGTTTGTGTGCACCACATTTTATCTATCCTCTTTTCTAATAATGAACCTTCTAATTACCTCTATATTCCTGTTGCCATAAACAGTTCTGAAGTGGTTGTTATGTTTATGTCTTCTTATTGGTCTTTGTGAGAATCTTTGTTTTATATTCCTCCAAGTGAAACTTCTGGACTGTATACATAATTTCACTAAGTAGAGGTCAATTGCTCCATATAATGGCTATAACCATGTTCATTCCTCCCAACAGATCCTTTGTTCTCCTATTACCACATATATGTATTTAGTACATTATAGCTTTTGAACATTTTGCCAAACTAGTAAGTATAAAATGATATTTATGCTTTTAAGTTTGCATATATCCAATTATCAGTTATTTGGAACATATTTTCATATTCTTGCCAGTTCTTTTTAAGTTCATTTTACAAATTGCCTGCTCATATTCTTTATCCATTTTTCAATTGGGTTTGTTAGCCTTATCTTTCTGATTGCAGAATGCCTTTGTGTATTCTAGATAGTAATCCCTTCCCTCGTTCTAGAAATTTAAAAAATCTTATCACCTACTATAATTCTGTCATTTAATAATTTAGCCATCTAAAGTCCTTAGATGAATAGAATATTTTAATTATTATGTTATCAAATTAATCAGTGTATTCCTTTATGGTTTGTACTTAAGTTTTCTTTGAGAAATCCTCTCAGATTTGGAAGTCATAAAAATACTCGTCTATTTTTCTTTTATTAGCATTCTAGTTTTAATGTTCATATTTAGACCTTTAATCTAAATGGAATTCCTTTTTATGTAGAGTTACTTTCAAATATATTTTTCTCCATATATTGAGCTGGATTTCCCAACACCTGTTATCAAATAATCTCTTTCTTTCATTGATTGTTTTGCTGTTCTGTCCCATTGATCTATTATTCTTCAGGTGACTACATCATTTCTTTTTAAAAGTTAATTTGGCTATCCATGGACATTTATTAGTCAATATAAATTTTAGGTCAAGCTTATAAGCTTTCTCTAAAAATCCAATTAAATTTTGATTGGTATTGCATTAAACAGATGAAATTGTGGGCACCTTGTATCTTTATAAACAATTGTCCCATACAAAATTATGAACTGTTACTCTTTATTTAAATAATATTCTATCCTTCTATATTTTTTATTGAAAAATTTCCTCCATAAAGATGTATATTACTTTTATCTTTATATCATTTATAATTTATTTTTTCTGTTTTCACTAGTGTTATAGTTGCATGTCTTTTCTAGTAGGTTATTACTGGTATAAAGTAATGGAAATAATTTTTGTAGGTTGATATTTTATCTGGCAATGATGTT
>VMDO01027138.1:0-25692 GCA_007922755.1 Pedetes capensis
ATGGTTGTGAAAGCTGGACATTGAACAAGAGAGACAGAAAAAGAATTGATGCTTTTGAATTGTGGTGCTGGAGACGTCTATTGAATATACCATGGACTGCCAAAAGAACCAACAGATCTGTCCTAGAAGAAGTACAACCAGAGTGCTCCTTGGAAGCAAAAATGGCCAGACTGCGTCTTACATATTTCGGACATGTAGTTAGGAGAGAACAATCCCTGGAGAAGGACATCATGTTTGAAAGAGTGGTAGGTCAACGCAAAAGAGGAAAACCCTCCACCAGATGGATTGACACAGTGTCTGCAACAATGGGCTTAAACATAAATAAGGTCGTTTGCCTGGCACAGAATCGGCAAATGTTTCGATCTGCTGTACATAGGGTCGCTATGAGTCGGACTCGACTCGACGGCACCTAACAACAATTTTGTGCTTATTTTTTAATGAATATTAAGCAGCAATGACCAATGCTGTGCATGGCTTTGAGGGTACACGTATTCCCAATTTTAAGATGACTGTTAAATTTTATTTCCAAAAGTTAAGCAGTTCTGCAGTGTCATAATTAATCATCAAGTTTATTATGAAATTTGGTACATGGTTATTTTAATGCTAAGAGAATTCTGTCTATACTTACTTAAGCTAGAAATTTGAATTTTATCAAGTGCTGTTTCTATAGTATTGATAAAGTTATATTTATTTTCACACACTTTAAATTTAATTAATATTTCATTAATCAGTACAATTATATAAACTCATTTATTATTTTAAATAATCCTTTTATATCTTGAGTGAATTCAGCTTGGTCAAAGATGTCCAACACAAATAAACCTCTACTTCCATGAGCCTTATTATTTTATTCTTTCAGTCATAAAATTTCTATTTGCTATAGATCTCATCCACTAGCTATGATGTTTGCACAGTTTTCTATTGTGTTAAATAATGGAAGAATGACTAATTTAGATTCATGTATTAATTTTGATCTGATTACATCTGTGATATTTTTTGAGAACATGGGTCTTGATTTGAAGTGTTATTTGTCTCTAAATATGTTTATTGCATTTTCTACCCTTATTTCTCTTATGCATTGATCCACTTTAGTATATATCCCAAAGTTAAATTGAATATATTACTTACATGATCATGAAAGCCATTGGCTATGCATCCTAATGAACCCTAAATACAGTCAATCTTGCCATAAAATAAAATAGTTTGTGCATGAAGACAATCTTTACAACAATCCTGTGGATGAAATTATATTAGCATTCCCATTTTATTGATATGATAACTGAAGCTCTAATTAGTTTTGCCAAAGTGTTACAGCTCCTGGGCTGTATCCATGACCAGTCATTCACCAGTGTTCTAACAAGGTGACCTGAAAGATATAATGCCATAGTGGTTCTGCAGGGTTGTTACTTGGCAACACTAGGCATCAGTAATTCCCTGCTAGACTGCAGTTGAGGCTGTTTGAGTGTGGGAGGATGAGGGAGTCCAGATGTCTGGGATTCATGGAACCTGGGCTGTTGTCTGGGTGGCAACCAGTCTTCATGTGGTTGGTTTGACTTCTATCCCCAACCCCTGGGCACGTTGCATAGCAGAAAGGGGAGAAGATTTTTCATACTGGCTTAGAGGAAGGTCTACTAAAATATATTTGTCTGATGATGAAAATGATTTCCTAGCAAGGCAGAAATTGGTCACTTGGTAGGGAAAGTAATAACTATAGGACCAAATGACTAAACATGGGAGAGGAGCTATTCTTAAATGACAGCAGCAAAGATACCCAGAATGGAGATCTCGACAGGTGGGTATCCTTGAAGAAAAATTACAGTAAAGAAGTATTGTGCTATGTATCATAAAGGAGTAAGAAAAAAAGATATTACAAGGTTGACAATAGTACACAATGTTCAGGTCTTTCCTAACACTGAAACATTTCCAAAGTGGAGTACTAGATTCTGTAATTTCAAAAATAAGAGATAGTTACCAGAGTATGACACAGCAAAAATCTGGATTCTAGAAGTAATGTGTTCATTGGTGATGTTGTTGTTTGGTGCTATAGAGCCAGGTCCAACTCAGAGCAACCCTTTTTACAAAAAAAGGAAACACTCTCTGACACTGTGCCATGCCAGGCATTATGTCAGTGCTTCTCTGCTATTCATAAGGTTTTTGATGGCTGATTGTTTCAAGAGAGGACTGCCAGGTCCATCTCCCTAGCCTACAGCACCTGGTGTTCCCAGGAAGTCTTCCATTCAAGGACTAAACAGGCCTGACCCCGCTTAGCTTCTGAAATCAGATCAAATGCCAGAGTGGTACATACAGTCATTGGTGATGACAAGGCTCAGGAAATAACTGTGGAGATGGTAGCTAAAGTGTGATGGAGGTACAAATAATTGCAAATTGCACAATAATAGCAAAATGTCAAGGATCTGTAAAGCTTGATTTCAGATCATCGCTTCTCTCTGTGAAGACTACTCCATCATTCTATTTGCTTAGGCCCAAACACTTGGTGTCATCATTTTCTTGTCTTCATTCCACATTACATATCATTTCATCAGTAAATCCTGTTCCTTCTGTCTTTGAAAAAAATCATTTTCAATCACTGCTCTCCATTTTGACCCAAACCACTGTTATTCTAGACTAGATTGTTTCAGAAGCCAAATAATGGATTTCCCTGTTTTTGCCTTTGACTCCTTTCCATTTATTGTCAACATAAGTGAGCCAGTTAAGACAGGATCATTCAGAACATGTTATCTCAAGCTCCAAATTCTACTATGGTCTCACATCTAGTTAAGAAAAAAGTCAAAATTTTACTATGTGCGTCTATTACCTATTGTCACAATCATGGTTTGTCACCAACTCAGCTGAGTCTCAATGAGTTACCACTACAGTATACCATTCATGCACATGGCTTTGTGATGGTTGGTGGTGGTCTGATCGTGATAGTCCAGGAGCAGCTGTGGTTTGTTCATTTTGCAGTTTGGGTCCAACACTCTCTCATGCATACCTTAACATTAGCAAATGCATGTCAGGTAACAAGCCAAAGTCAAGGTGCAAGAAGTTCAACACAGCAATATGAAACCAAGGTCAAGCATGTAAATTTGGATCCTCTGAAAAACAGATGTTATAATCAGATTAGACAACTGAAAGATTGAGTGGAAATAGGTGGGTGAAAGACAAAGGGTAAGGTGCAGTAGGAAGGAAGAACTTTTAACACAGAGTTGCAATGCAGATGTGACAAGTGTGCAAAGGGAGGGAAAAAGAAATGAGTATGAAGAATCTCAGTGTTTGCAGTGGGGTACTAAGAAAGATCAAGGCAAAACCTTTTTCTCTTTCTTTCTCCTCCTCTCTCTCTCTCTCTCTCTCTCTCTCTAATTTTTGGTACTTGGAGGATGAACTTCGGGCCTCACACAGTGGTTTGCAAGTGCTGTACCACTGAAATGCACCCTCAGCCCATTTCTTCTTATTTTATTCTGAGATAGGGTCTTGCTAAATTACACAGGCTGTTTCTGGTCTTGAACTCACAATTCTCCTACCTGTACCTCCTGAGTTGCTGAGATTACAGTCATGTCCCACAGCACTTGGGCAATGTAGAATCTTTAGATCTTGTAAAAAGGGACATGCTTCCTACAAAAACATGGTGCTGCTACAGCCCACATAATGAATAGAATGCAATGTGTGCTGGCTATGAACACCGAGCCTCTGTGTGAACATGGCAGTGGATCAGCAGGACAGCAGTGGGGGCTTTCAGTCCAATCACACTCTTTGCAGCAGGTTCCTTTGAAGGTGGGAGCAGCACATTTACTTGGCCTCAATGCCAGTTGCATTCCAAGCCAACATTATTCCCCATGGAGGTGGGAAAGAGAACATTCTTGAATCTAATAAAGCACAGTGAGACATATGTATCTATACAAATCAAGCTTTTGCTTAACTCCTTGACCTCATTTATGTTCAATGTTCTGTCATTAATTCTCCTATTTAACAACACCATTTCCTCATTTTTCCCAGAGCACACCACACACACTGTCATAGAAACTTTGTTTAAATGTTTTCTGATAACAAGCCTGCATGTCTCATTTCCTTCTGATGTTTATTCAAAATCAACCTGTCAGAAGGATTTCTTTGATCACATTTTCTAAACTCTGAATCTCCATCAACATAAAGCATGCTCCATAAATTGCTTTCAGAGTGGATCTTATTCCCATTTCCAAGCATAGGCTACATTAGTCAAGGAAAAAATGCATCTAAAATATTGTAAATCCTCAAAGGTTGTTGCTACAGTCTCCTAGCTGATGTAGGCGGAAGGTAATCTAATTATTCTTAGAAAGTAGTACCATGAATAATTTAACAAGTGTTTGCCTTCAAAATATTGAATTCAGAGCATTTTGCAAATAATTCAATAAACAAGAACAAATACTACCAGTTACTTTTTAGGAGAACTTTACAGACCCAAGGAAAAGCTCAGTGCTTCAACTTCATCAATTCCCTTTCCCCCAAAATAGTGAACCAAAGAAATGCACATAGGCTGGGCCTTTGATAGCAAATGCAATGAAATGATTCAAGCAAAGTTCCTGCCACTGCACAGGGGAGCAAATAAGCACTGTGATGGATAGTGTTACGTGTCAGCATGACTGGGCTCCATCACTCAGTTACTTAAGCACTGTCCTTAGTGTTGTTGTGCGGGTATTTTGTAGATGTGGTTAACATCTGTAATCAGCTATATTTGAGTGAAGACTATCCTTGATAACCTGGGTGGACCAATTCCAATTGGCTGAAAGGTCTTAGGAGGAAAAATGAGGTTTCTTTGAAGAAGAAATTCTGTTTGTGGACTGCTGTTCTGGCTCCTGCCTGAGTGTTTCTAATTTGCCAGTATACCCATGGCAAGGAGTGCATCACAGTGCAGAGCACAGGGTGGGGCAAAAGCGCTCTGCCCGTGGTTGCTGGGAAGCAGGAGAGCCTGCGGAGGAGCTAAGGTCCCAATATCTCCTCCAAGGGCACTTTTCCAAATGACCAGAAGACCTCCCACTAAGCCCTACCTTTTAAAGGTTTCACCACTACCCAGTGGTCCCTCAAGCTGTGAAACAAGATTTGAGCACATGGGCCTATGGGAGACACGTCCAAAGGACAATAGATATCATCTGAGACTTTACTGATCTCTGAAATGGGTATGACATGACCTATCTTGCCCTGGGTACTATAATTAAATTCGCACATGCAAGTAGTTAGCCAACTGTCAAGCACAATAAGGGTGTTCAACAAATGTTTGCATACCTAATTTTCTAAAAATCAAGATACCATATTTCAAGCACAGTTAAGCATTCTGCTTGATCCCTTTAAAGGCCTTTACTAGGGACTACAAAAGGCAATTAAATGACCAATGACAGTTGTAAAGAGGAAGTCTGCCCACTGCCTTAATCTCTGCTTTCCCAAAAGTAGGCTTATAAAGCACTGATTTTTCTGGTCATTATGGTATATGCCTATAAGCCCAGAGATTCAGGAGGTTGAAGCAGGAAGGCTGCAGATTTAAGTCCAGAGGCAATCTATGCAATTTAGAGATCTTTTCTCAGAATAAAAATAAAAAAGGAGTTGGATGTTGGGGGTGATCTCAGTGGTACAGCATTTGCCCAGCATGTGTGATACCCCAGGCTCAAAACACACACACACACACACACACACACACACACACACACACACACACACACCTCAGGTATAGGTGCAGGGGGAGCAATGATGACAAGAAAAAACTACCAGATCCTTGAAAAATAATTCAGTTTGATTTATATTGAGACTTTATAATGATAGGTTGAAACAAAGGAAAACCAATCTATCACGGCTATTTGATAATAAATTACATTTTTTTCTCCTTTTTTATCCTCCAGAGTCAATCAGATTTTCATCTTTGAAATATGTAGTGATTTTTCTCTCTCGTTTTTTTGAAAGGGAAAAAGAAAGCAACAATAGCCAAATTTTCACTTGTACTTTTTCTCTGGGCATGAAATGATTAGATTTGCTAGTGAAAGGAGAACACTTATGAATTGCAAAAGCTTGCCTTCTGATAAATACTTCATCATCTCTCCAAAATGAAACCAAAAATGCAAAAATGCAATAAAATGGAAAAAATGCAATAAATTCTGTTTATAGAAGAAACAGCTGACTAACATCTTGCAATATTAACTTCAGAGGAATGTACCCAGGAGGGAAAGTGGCCAGTCCTTGCTAAATTCCCTGGATCTTAGGTGTGTGGACACCTGCTGCTCCTCAGAGCCACAGGGATTCTTGCAAGAATCTCCATGTTCAGCCCTACACCTGACTCTTGCCCCACTGTGCACTGGCAGGAGGGCCACACATGGAATCCTTTAGTGCAGAAGCATCTTGGCATTAGTCCAGTGATAACTTTGAGTGGTGTCGACCCAAGTTTTCAACCAGCTTCAAGTGTGTGCTCGCCGAATGCTTCTGTGGTACAAATTACCTGATCTCTTTGCTTCTCTACTTCCTGGTTTATAAAATAAACATAATATTTGAACCCAGCAGGAAATTATAAGTATTAAAAGAATGCATGAGAAATATTAAATTGAAAGAATGACATATTGCATGTTGCTAACTGTTTGTACTATAAAGTCACCATGTTTACATGGTTAACATAGTATTAGGTGTGGATTTGAGGTCAAATGGATCTGATTTAAAATCCCAGATCTACTTCTGTGCAACTTTGAGCAAATTTTAAACGCTCTTCATAAATCAGTTTCCTCATCCACACAATGGGGATAATATTATTCCTTTCATAGGGTTGTTCTAAGAATTAAGATGTAAAATGAGCTTAACACGGTCATGGTTATTACTTAATTCAAATCTTGAAGATGCTCTAACATGCAAGATATATATCATTCATGTACCTTTGAAGAAATTGAGGCTCAGCATATTTATAAAAATAATTTCCAGCCATTCAGCTGGTAGCAGAAAAATTAGATACTTGTTCTCTCTCATTATCAAGGCTGAGCTATTTCCATAATAGAGATCAAGACAAGGCCTATAGAAAACCTGGGAGCCATCCTCACTTCATTCTCTTCTCATACCAAACCCAAACCATCAGTAGATTTTCTCAGCACGACCTCCAAAATAAATATGGAACTTGGCCACTTGCTACTTCTCCATAAGACCTTCCCTAAACACACACCATTACCATCTCTTATCTGAATGTGGGAGAAGCCTACAATCTGGTTTACCTGGCCAGAAGTTCAACTGCAGAGCTTATTTTCAACACTGAAGCCAATTGATGATCTTTTGAAAACAGGCATGAGATCTGTTCAATAACCTCTAATGGTTTCCAGAATGGCAGGCCAACTTGGACCTTAATCACTGTCCCTCACTAACAATTTGACCTTCCCTTCTGCAGAACTGGCTCTCTTCATCATTCTGTTCTAGCCTTATCTGCTACCTTGCTATTCCCTAAACATATCATGGACTGCTCTACCTCAGAGACTTTGCATTGTTTTGGAAACTTTTCCATGGACACTAGCTGATTCCCTTCAATTGTTCTCAAAGGTCACTGCATTTGTGAGGAACTCTCTGACCACTATATATGAAACAGCACTTTCTCTCTCCCTTTATATTCATCTTTGCCCTCTTTATTTTATTTCAGAGTACTTAGTACCACCTGACCTCTATCTTTTGTTTATTTTTCATCCACAGGATGTATGACAATATCTAACACATAGAAGACATTCATAAATATTTGGTGAATGAGTGAATGAGAGAATGAATGAAAAATAACCTGATACTCTATGTGGTTATATAACAAGGAGAGAGGGTTGATAAATTGGATTTTTTCCTAATTCCCCAAAGAACTACTCGAGGGAGATTGAAGCAATAAATATGTGAATTTCCCAAGGGAACAATAAGGCAGAATCCTATTCATCTTCCAACTAATTCAGATATTTAATGAATGAAACTTTGTCCTTCCTGGAAACTTCCCAGAGGCATAGAAGCAATGTAGGACTGTCTCTACTTAACACCTCATTGGTAATGACAGCATAGCCCCGTGAGTCTAATTCTCAATTCTCATTAAAGGATCTGAGAAGAATGAGCAATGTGCTGCATGAGATTAAGGAATTTGTAATCAGCTGATTAATTTAGGGTTATTCACTCTGAGTTCCATAGAGATAAATGAAGTAGATGATGACTAGTCCCAATAAATTAGATAAAGCAAAAATAAGCAACAAAGCCAGTTCTTTATGAGAGTTTTTATCTCTAAGAATTTTATAAGCAATGACATAGGGAAAAAAATCTATCCTCCAGGTATCAACTTGAGCACATCAGATAGCAATGTTTTAGCCACCAATCACAGCTTCCCTACAATTCGCTAATCTCCCCAGAGGGATGCTGAAAGCTGCATTGCTCTAGACTGTCAATGCAGGCTCTCACCATGGAAATATAAAGTGGCATGTGGCCCAGGATTTCTCTAGCAGGAAAAATGGATATATCCCTGTTATATGGGGTCTGTGGTCTTCAAAAGCACAGATCATAAACACAACAGTCTGACAAAAGGAACTCATTTTTCAAATAATGCAAGAAAGAGTTTTCAACAGGGAATAAGTATTTTATGAAATAGTCACATTTTATTTTCCCCCAAAACTTATCCCATCAGTAGACTCAGACAATAGTCAAAATAGAAGGATGGCTATCCTTTTCATTTGCCAGGTAACTAGGGTTTGTTTTATACTGAACTCAGCTCTGGAAACCGAATGAAGTTTAACATTCTGCTTTCATATGAAGAAAATATTGATATTAAAGTTTTACCTAATTTTATAGGTCATTTAGGTTGATACTGCTACACACCATAGAAATGAACTTATAATTTTAGGATTTGGGTTGTTAAGTAACTCAAAAAAGAAAGGAAAAGAAGAGAAAGATAAAATAAAAGATCTATTGGAAAGAAATAAAAGGGGGAAAAATCCAAATTTCCCCTGGCACTGAGTAGTAGCTTGGAGAACATGTCTTAGGAATCTGGCAGCACATTGCTATTTTTATCCTTGAGTCCACTAGAATGCCCTGGGTAATGTTATAGAAATATACAAACTCAGTCCACTGCAGTAGAGATTCACGCCAAATGGTTTTGGTATGGTGGACAGTCATTGACATTGTTTTCAAATATCTGTGGTGATTTTGAGAATCAGTGAAGATGGAGAATTACAATGTCAATTCAATCCTGGAAATCCAGAGAGGTTAAGTGACTGGTGCAGAGTCACACATAGTTCAGACTGAAACTTACTTTTCATCTCTTGACTTTTTCTCCCCATTGAATGCCACCATCTCTGGATCCAATCTGAGGACTTGATTATGATTTTGTTGTTGTTAGATGCCATCGAGTCAGTATCCGACTCATAGAGACCCTCATAGGGCTTTCAATGGCTGAGTGCTTCGGGATTTCCTTGGGATTACATGGTCAAAATTAGGCTGCCATGACATTGCCATATCTGAAATTTGAAAGAAAGCCCTGAAGACCAAGGATTTCTGGGTTCATCATTCAATCACAAAGGGCATCTTTTATTTTTTTCTTTTTGTGTGGTGCTGGGGATAGAACCCAGGGCCTCAGTGTATGCTAAACAAACACTCTACCAGCTGAGCTAAACTTCCAGCCCCCAGGGCATCCATCTTAAGCCAGCAAACTGCATTAATTCCACACACTACATAAATCCATCAAAAATCTTATTCTTAAGAACTTGAGGCTGAGCCAGGTGTGGTGGCGCACTCCTGTAATCCCAGCAGCTCGGGAGTAGAGGATCACAAGTTCAAGACCAGGGGCATTCTGCATAATTTAGCGAGACCCTGTCTCAAAAAGCTAAAAAAATAAAATAAAATAAAAAGAACTTGAGGCTATATCACAATAAGGTGTCAACCACTTCTCTAACTTCCTATAATGTTAGGATTGTGCATTGTATTTAATGGTAATAGTAACAGTAGAAAAAGAAAAGATACAGGCAAAAGAACAGAGGGAATAATCCTAACACACCCTTTCTATCATGTTTCTGCACTTTTCTGCTATGGCCCTGAGCTTTATTAAAATGAATTGTACATCACTGTTCTGCACCTCCACATCCAGTGGGAAAACCAGATGACCCAAATCGCAATCCAAAACTGTTAACTCAAAAGCAGAAATGTGCCAGAAATGAACTTGATCTGCTTGTGAAGACACAAGCCTATGATGGAGCTGCAACATTCATCAAGGGAGCAGAGAGGGAGCTCCCACCCCATAACTTCCATCTACGATTTTGGCAATCTTTCATCACTAAATACATTTTTGCACCTTTACCATAGTAACATAGATTTTCTTCCCTATACAGTCATCATAATAGGAGGTTATTGTTATGTCATTTTTCCCTTTTATAAATGCAGTCAATTTCCACAGTCTATCTATTTACAATAATATGTATTTATATTCATGACAATTTAAAGTATAAGAAAATATTGCATTTTCATATTAACTAATATTAAGGTGCTCAGAGGAAATTTTAATGGGAGCTTGATGTAAGATTTGCTCTAGAGGAATAAATATTGAAGCCAGCTAAAATGTTATTCATTTGTCTTCTTTAAATATTTCACAAGATTTTTTTAACCTCCCTTTATAAATGCTGACTTCACCATTACCTTATGAATGTGTTCTAGAACTCCAAAATTGCTGTACTGATTAGTCTGCTGTGTGTATAGATGTTAAGGAAAATAGGCATTAATTCTAGTTCCTAGAGGAAAACAAAAATATCAGACTACTAAATTTGGCTAATGCTTGTCAGGACTTTAAAACCATATGAGATATATTTTAGCAGCACTTTATCAAATGTATCTTCTGTCCAAGTATGGTAAAGTCACTTTGCAGGCATTGTTGCACATAATGTTTGAATGCATTGTTGTTAGGTGTTGTTGAGGTGGTTCTAACTCTGTGACCCTCATAGAGTTTTCAATGGCTGATTGTTTTGGAATTGCTTTGGGGGTGGATGGCCTCATCCTTCTCCCATTTGTGTGGTGCAGGGTATCAAATCTAGGTCCTCAGAGAGTGCAGAGCAGTGCTCTACCAACTGAGCTAAACACCAGCCCCATGAATGCCTTAGGAGTACAAAAGGTCATATCCCCATTGTGATGCTGGGTAAAACAAGACAAAGGTTCTATGATTTTAGTGTTGCCCACCCAATAATTAACTGAGGCAGACACAACTTAACAACAACTGTTTGGGCTAATGATTGAATTGCATCCTGCTTTTCATATGGCATCTCACCTCCACCCTTAATCACCAGTTATTGTTAGGTGCTGTCAAATCTGATCCAATTCATAGCACCCTAAGTACAACAGAACAAAATACTACCCAACACTGTGCTACGCACATGATCTTTTTATGTTTGAGCCCATTGCTGCAGCCAGCATGTTTCTTCTCATTTTAAGTTGTATCACGTCAGGAAAAGGAGGTTCCAGGAGCTCTACTCCACTCCCATCATTTAGGACAAGACAACTCTTTCCTAATCTTTTGAATGCCTTCTACCTGTGAGGCTCATTTTCTGGCACTATATTTGAAAGTGTTTATCTACTATTCATAGGGTTTTCAATGGGTAATTGTTTTGGGAGGGGGCTGCTGAGTCTTTCTCCTTATTCTGTCTTACTCTGGAGGCTCAGCTGAAACCTGTCCACCATGGGTGGCCTTGCTGGTATCTGAAATATCTGTGGCATAGCCATCAGCATCACAGTAACACACAAGCCCCCATAATATGACAAGCTGACAGACATGTAGAGGGTAATCTCCAGTAGTGTTCCCAAATTCATAACTGCTATAATTACTCCAGAAACAAGTATTTTTGGAACTGGCAATTTATAGGTGATATACGTTAGTATTTTAATAATAAACTGAAGTGGGTATGTAGAAAAAGGAAGAGAAAATAGTTTTGATATCACATTGATGGTAGAGAGGTAATCACCAGGATGAAAGAGAGGAGGAAATGGATCTAAAAGTCAAATAGATACACCTAAGGAATAGACACACCTACAGAACTTAGTGCCTGCACCTGGAAGCTAAACAGGATCAGACCTGGCTAGGACTTGGATGGCAGTCTCCTTGGGAACATCATATACTGGAGGCTTGGGAGAAGAACCTGGCAATCCAATCCCCCCAAACAATCAGCCATTGAAAACCTTATGAATAGAAGAGAAGCACTGACAATATTGTTTCACCTGTTGTATGTAGGGTCTCTATGAGTCAGATACTGGCTCAAAGGCACCTAACAACAACAATAACATAGAACTTAATACTACTGACTTCCAAAGCTAGGCTTGCTCATAGTTTCCTAGAATATCTGGAGTCTCCAGTTGTAGCGTGGGCTAGAATTTGGCTCAGTTGGTAGAGCACTGCGCTGCAGTCTCTGAATTCCTGAGTTCAGTTCCCAGCACCGCAAAAATGGGAGAAGGGCCTGGCAATTCACTCCCAAGGCAATCCTGAAACAGTCAGCCATTGAAAACCCTATGAGGGTCGATATGAGTCGGATACCGACTCGACGGCACCTAACAACAACAACCAGTTGTTTTTGATTTTGCAAGCTAGACTGAGGTTGTTTCTTTCAGGCAGCCCTCTGCAAAGATCTCTGTTTCAGCTTTTTCTGTTTTGAGTTAGCTGCTTCTTGCATCCACTGCTTATCTTCTACAAGCTTGCTGCCCTCTCTCCCCTCTCATTCTCTTTGTCCTTACAGGCTCATGCCCTTTCCTTCCTCCCTCCATTGTAATATTAGCAGATTTTTAGAAAGGAACAGACATAAATTATTATATTTCATTCATAAGATGTAAGCAGAAGTTGAGAATATTTTTATAATTGAAATAATAAAAATGTGTGGCATGCTTGTAACTTTTGAGGGTAATATTAAGTTAGGAGAAATATATAATATTGAGTGATCAAATCTGATATCTAAAAATTCTCAGCAGGTTGAAATTATGGAGTAAGATTTAGTATATACACTTTAACCAGGTGAATACAAATGTAGTGTGTAAGTTAAAATAATCAATTTCACAAATGCAAGATATACAAGAATGTGAAAAACTTACAAGTTTAAGAGGCTTAAAACTCATTTTTGATCATCAGTGTGCCAGGAGAGCTGAAACTGCCAATATGCTCTTGTTGTTGTTGTTAGGTGCCGTCGAGTCAGTATCCGACTCATAGCCACCCTCATAGGGTTTTCAATGGCTGACTGTTTCAGGATAGCCTTGGGAGTGGATTGCCAGGTCCTTCTCCCATTTTTGTGGTGCTGGGAATTGAACTCAGGACCTCAGAGACTGCAGCACAGTGCTCTACCAACTGAGCTAAATCCCAGCCCACTTAGGGCTCTTAGACTGCATCAATAAAAAGAAGCCCATTTGTACTTTGTCCTTCTAAGCACACTTGGACTATTCTGGGTACTATTCTTTAATAAAACACTGATAAACTAGCGTGTATACAGAAACAAGGGAAGAGAAGGAGAATAGCTTTAGAATTTGACTTTTTCTTTTACTATACCTGGGTCAGCCTGCAGCCATAGCCCTGTGGCACCCGATCCCATCAGATCTTGGAAGCTAAGCAGGGTCGGGCCTGGTTAGTACCTGGATGGGAGACCGCCTGGGAACACCAGAAGCTGTAGGCTTGGGAGAAGGACCTGGCAACCCCCTCCCAAAAATCAATCTGCCATTGAAAACCCTTTGAACCGCAGAGAAGCACTGACAATAGTGTTTCGCCTGTTTTACTCAGGGTCGCTATGAGTCGGATACCGACTCCACGGCACCTAACAACAACAACAACATACCTGGGCCAGCTTACTCTGGAAGGATAAAAATTCATGATTGAAGGATAGGTACCCTTAGATATTTTAGAAGTCAATATGTGTAAAAGTGCAAATTTTTATGTACTATAAAAATTGAGGGCAGAATTCATGAATGAATTTAATGAGAGGCAATGTTTGGTTCATTAAAAAGGAGAAATGTTTATCAAGTCTAGATTCTGATGAATCCATAAGGGTTAAAAAATAGAGGCATATCATCATTATAACACTTGACTTTGGAAGGCAGTGTGTTGAATTGACTTTCAAAGGGTGCTAACTTTGTACCAATAACAAGGTTATGTCCTTCTGGATTGGGGTACCTGGCAAGAACTTGTATTATTCCCCTTTGCATTTGAGGATGAAGGAGATTGATTAGTGTTCCCACAATCATCAATCATCGTTGTTAAGTGCCATGGGAGTTGAGATCTGATTCATAGCAAGCCTACGTATAACAGGCAAAACAGTATTGTTTGTGCTTCTCTGTTATTCATAGGGTTTTCAATGGCTGATTGTGTTTTGGGAGTGGGATGCTGAGTCCATCTCTCAAGTCTACTGCACCTCGTGTTCCCAGGCAGTCTCCCATCCAAGTACTAACCAGGCCAGACCCTGCTTAGCTTTCGAGATCAGATGACGCAGTGGTAAGGCTATAGGATCCCAAGGTCATTGTTGTTGTTTTTCAGTGCTGTCAAGTCGAGTCCAATTCACAGAACCACTATGTACAGCATATCCAAACACTTCCTGATTCTGTGCCTTGCACATGATCTTATTTATGTTTAAGCCCATTGTTGTAGACACTATGTCAATCCATCTGGTGGAAGGTTTTCCTTTTTTTCACTGACCTGCCACTCTCTGAAATATGATGTCTTTCTCCAGGGATTGATCTCTCCTGACTACGTGTCCGAAATATGTAAGACACAGTCTAGCCATCCTTGCTTGTAAAGAGCACTCTGGTTGCACTTCTTCTAGGACAGATTTGTTGGTTCTTTGGGCAGTCCACGGTATATTCAATAGGCGTCTCTAGCACCATAATTCAAAAGCATCAATTCTTTTCCTGTCTCCCTTGTTCAATGTCCAGCTTTCATAACCATATGAAGTGACTGAAAATACCATGACAGTGGTATGGCTTCAGGCACCCAAGTTCATAGAGTTTGTTAATTACGACTAAAGCCAAGATTTTTTTTATTGGAAGGCTTCTTCTCTTAATCCCTAAGGATGCATAAATCTCATATTAGTATTAAGTGTTCCTGACCATTCCATGCCTGACTGAAATCACCTACCATATCCCTTCATTATCAACCCTTCTTGACACCTGTGAGGTCTGTGCACTCCATAGCTCTCTGAAGGGAACTTCCTCCCGCATGTTGCTCATTAGAACTGTACCTGGAAAGTTGGAAGACAAATGACTACTCTTTTGGCCAGAGTGGACAGAGTGCACCAGCAACCTAGAGGGCTACAGTCAGCCTCTCAACCCTAGATTTGCTGCCTCCAGCTGAGACAAAAGATGACAGATCTGAGGATGTGTGGGAACCTTGCAAAGGCAAAGATCTGCCACCACCATTGCCATACATTTGCTCTAGAGGTAAAAATGAGGAAACTAGGAAGAGGGAAAGACCAGATTTCTTGTTAATCAGGCAGAAAGGCATTGAATCCTTTAAATTTAGAAGTCTGAGTCAAGCACAGTAGTGCATACTTATAATCGCAGCACTTATTTGTGGAGCAGGATGATCACGAGTTTGAGGCCAGCCTAGGATACATGACGAGACTATCTAAAAAAACTAATAAATAAGTAAATAAAATTAGTGGTCTGCTATACTTTTGACATATTTATTCTCATTTGTTATGAATCCCACCAAATAAATATTAATATGCCTCAGCTTCAATTATAGAAATACTCAAAGTCCCTCCTAGAAAGAAAGAATTTGAAGTAAATTCAAAAGAGGGGTATGGGAAGGTGCTCCCATGGTTCTCTTGTGTTTCCTAATGTTAAAAAACATCCAAGCCAGGAGCCATGGCACATGCCTGTAATCCCAGGTCTTTGGGAGGGTGAGACAGGAGGATTGTGAGTTCAAGGTGAGAGGCAGGCTTCATAACTTAGGGAAACCCTGCCTCAAAATACAAATGGGGCTGGGGGTTGCAGCTGAATGATAGAGCACTTGTCTGGCATGCATAAGGTTCTGGGTTAAACCCCTCAGTACTGAAAAACAAAATCTACATTGTCTGTATTTAGAGTTGATCTCAAGATATCAGTAGCCCTCTGATCTAATCTAAGATGCTTCTTTACACTAGGCCAAAATATCTGTTAAAATGTAAGACAACCACAGCCTGAGCAATAGTCTTTTATTGTAACTATTTCTAAATTTACCAAAGTGTCCTTTCCACTCATAATGAAATATATTTCTTTATCTTGTGAAATATTGATTTCTGTGTGGCATTCTCTGCTGTTTTCATCACTAGAAAGGAAGTTTTCAATAATCTATAATGAACTAATATCTTTTTTAAAATATGGCATGCTTCAAAATATTAACCCAAGATTTGTTTTTCTGAGTTATATCCTACCATGCCCACAGTCTTACATACTTGGTTTGATATGAAAGGGTTAAACATTCAAATCCCTGGCATTTGTAGCAAAAGAATAAGTAAAATTATGACATAAGAAAAGATCTTGTAGTCAAAGACATCTGCCTGCTGGTCCGAAAGCTAGAGTTATTTTCCACTGAAAGCTAGATCAGCTCAACTGACCTTACTGACAGCCACATGGCAGAAGTAAAGCAAAAAAGCTGCCCCCTGAAGTCTCAGCTGTCTTTGGAGACTGTTCTTTTCACATTGAAATAAAATATACAGCTCTCACAGGCTGTTTCCTCAGCACTTATTCACTTTCTACTGGGAAAAAGTAGTGTTAGGTGAGATTGAAATTTAGGCCTGTGTGACACACACAGTACAAACTGTCTCCCTTTACGCATGACCTCGGCTAGAGGGGCACAGAAATTCTGGGAGGCCAACCCAGAGTGGAGGTGGCATGAGAGGAAAGAGAGAAAAAGGCCAGATGAAAGGCTTTGGATGGCATCCAGAAAAATCAGATCCCATCTGGGGACCCAATGCAGGGTGTTGAACACATAAATAACATGCTCCATGTTTGGGTAATGGGCTGGGATTTAGCTCAGTTGGTAGAGCACTGCTCTGAGTCTCTGAGGTCCCAAGTTCGATCCCCAGCACCGCAAAATGGGAGAAGGATCTGGCAATCCACTCCCAAGGCTATCCTGAAACAGTCAGCCATTGAAAACCCTATGAGGGTGGCTATGAGTCGGATAGCGACTTGATGGCACCTAACAACAACCAATGTTTGGGTAATAGAATAACACTCTGCTTTTCTGATGTTCCATGTGCAGATTGTCAAGTCTGTACAATCCATTCTGAAATGCCATTTTAAGAGTCCCGAGTACTCCCTGATGAACTCCATGCCAAGTAAGAATTTTATCTGACTGATGTATGGGGCCTTGCTTCCTGATTCTGAAATCATTATGAGGAACAGCTCTGTCACAGCCTTAACACGCACAGGGGCGAGCAGGGTTTTGTTTTGTTTTGTTTTGTTTTGTTTGTTTGTTTGTTTTAACTGCAGTCACAACACTACCTTTCTTTCACTGGCTATTGATAATTGCTCCCAGGTCCCTCCAGACATCCATGCTAGTGGATGGGGGTGGGGGACACACATGTAGATGTGTCATTATGTGGTTTACCTTTCCTCTCTTCCTCTGAAGAAGCAAAACTTTGATGCTTGTCTTGTAAGAGCAGTTTTTCCAAAAGACAGTATCAATAATCCTTGTGAAAAGTTTTCTTGGGTTGATTTGATTTAAAAATACAGTATTTTCAAAAATGCCTTAGAGTTGACTTCACATGCATTATGTTATTTCTGCCTGAAAGCAACT
This sequence comes from Pedetes capensis, assembly GCA_007922755.1. NCBI lineage: Eukaryota > Metazoa > Chordata > Mammalia > Rodentia > Pedetidae > Pedetes > Pedetes capensis. The sequence continues at coordinate 17,726 of VMDO01027138.1, forward strand.
AGCAGTTACATATTATGATTATTCCTATTTTACAAAAGGTGAAAACATGAGGCTCAGAAGGATAAATGTATTTTATTGGAGAAAGATTCTTGGTTACAGAAACAGCAATTGAACAAAACTATCTAGTAACAATAGGGTCCCTACCCTTTCTATCCAAAGATCAATGGGCAAGACAACAATTCATATGCTAGGTGTTTATATTCCTACACAAAGTAATATACGCCACTTTAATTGATAAGAACATATGTTTCCAGAGATACCAGGCCAGATTGGCTTACTTTCTATTTTTTATCTGATGGAACTGTGATAATGGATAAATAAAGACACGGTGGTACTAAAAGTGGGAAATAAACAGTTTTCCAAGGACAAGCTGCATTTCTGTAATAGAAAACAGTGTACTGGGATGGAGTGAGGCACTGCATGGCCTTGTCAGGCCCCTGGTGTGTTTATCCAATTCTCTCTGCTGTCTCTGAACTCCAAGTGAGGATATAAATATATCATCCTTGCCAAAGTGGAAGCAGGAGGCAAATGCACAAATGAGAATGAGATAAGAATTTGAAATAGAAAATCACATAGATATGATTTTATGGCAAAGAACAATTTTAGGAAGAGAACAAGAGGATTTTTATTTATCAATGTGGAACATTCTGAGTACAGAGGGATCTGTCACATGTAGTATATTGTGATGGGGTCCCTGAACACTTAATGGCATTCATTTTATTACCATTTTCCTCTGGAGTAGAATGACATACTAAACTGATCAATAGAAGGCTATGGCTTTGTCAAGATGTTTACAGAGATTGTTGAAATTGAATAACATGAAATATTCTTTTATTTTTCTGTTGACTGTTACATTGTCTGACTTTTGTGGGGATTTTAAAACTTTACCATAGTTTCTTCCTGCTCCTGAACAGCCAATTAATGGAGCATGTTAATTATCCATAGATCATTTAAATTCCCAGATACATGTCTGGCATATTATCACAGATGTTAAGAAAAGAGACATAATTATTCAGAAAGAAAGAAATGAGAGGATTCTCGGGAGAGGAAAAAATATCAGAAATGTTTGCTTTTATACTTTAACAGTGTAATGCCTGACTCAATTGAAATTACCCTGAATCCTGAAATAAATTTACATACCAGACCCTTTCACAGAGGACTAGAAGTAAGGAAGGGCACATTGTCTGGTGTTTTTGGCATCTCATTTTGCTATTCCTTTAGATGGTTGGAGGAATAGGAAGGAAAATGGAGATAGGCAGGGAACTAATTTCTGTATGTGACTCTAATCTGTTAGTCGTTATATACCAGACATCATGGCAGGAATTTTCTCTCATGTGCTGGTGTTATTATAGGAATGCCTAGAAATTCTTAGGGTCAGAGATAGGTCTTAAACTCATACTTTCTGATTAAAACTTGAGTTTTATTATTAAATAGCAGTCTTTGGCTTAAAAACAGCAGAAACCCAACTCAAATCATTGTAAGTGAAAGGAGAATTTACTGTCTTGTAAAGAAATAGAAATCAGGATTTGACTCAGGGGCTCAGCTTCAAAAGCTTGAACACACCTAGGGCATTCTTGGAGTTCCATTCCTTCTCACTGTTTGCCACCATTAGTTTACGAAGTGGCTTCATCCACACAGCAGGTAGGAAGGCTACTGATAACCCTTGTGTCTCACAAAGCAATGAGCTGAGTAGAGAGACTAGGATCAAGTCTTTGCCTCTATAAATGTCCTGAGGAGGTTTCTGATTGGTCCAGCTTTGATCAGGTGCTCAACCATATGCTCATTAACTGTGTTTATCAAGTGAGTTATCAGGATTGACTTAGTTTGCTTAGTCAGATGCCCATCAATGGTAGAAAAGAAAGTGTCAACTACATGGAATAATTTGTGCCACACAAACAGCAGAGGATGAGAGTGGATGTTCTTAGGCACTGTTCACATCTGTGATCTGGCAAAGCTGCCTCTGTGGCAGCTCTTCTGATGTTACAACAGAATATCCTCTTGAGATGAACCCACAGACCACTGGCTTCATTGGCAAAGTACCATGTCCCAATATAGTATTTTGACCACCCAATCTACTCCATCAAAAGCTATTAATCATATTGTCACTAGAGTGCAGAAAAGCAGCCACAAATATTGCCCAACTTCTAGATTGCCACTGAAACAAACAAGAGAGGAATGAAGAAGAAGAAACTTCGTGGGCATTAATAATGAGGAAATGTTGGCAGTTACGTATGAAAAAATTCAAGAATATTGACTAGAAAATTAACATTAGATCAAATTGAAAAAAAAATCTGCAAGCTTGCCCAGAGCCATGAGGACAGTCTCTATCAGTCTCTCTAAAACCTCTCCAAATAAACATTTATGCTCAGTAACAACACTGTGCTCACCAAATTCAGGGAGACATGAGGATGTGGTTTAGCCTATCCAAGAGGATAGTTGCTTTAAACTTCTCTTAAAAGGAAACGCTGGAACCACTTCTGCCTTAAATCATCAAAGAATTAGTAGTTGCAAGCCTGGCAGGACCCTTATACTCTGCAGTTTATAAAAGCTGCTTTATAGAAGTGGAGAGAAAGAGAAAGAGTGGAAGGGAGAGGGAGAGAGAGAAGAGAGACAGAGAATGGGAGGGAGAGGGAAAGAGAGCAGAGAGGAGAGGGTGAGCTTGAGGAGGGAAAATTATTAAGGAGACAGCCATTGGAATCCATATATTTTGGGTCAATTCTTACAGTGCAGCAGAAGCAAGAGGAGTCTTCCAGTTTCCTTGTGCTGAGGGAAGGCAGCCCTGAGCATTGAGCTAATAGTACAGGTGCATCCTCCCAGGAGACAAAGTGACAACAGGTGAGCAGTTGGCCACACTCATAACAGTCTAGGAACATGTAACATCTTCCATAAACAAAAGTGCAAAGACTAAGATGTTTCAGAAGAATAGAGTTCCCTATTGATTCTACACTGTGAACTCATATACATCATTTTTCCCCTACAATATAAAAAATTTAAATAAAAAAAATCAAAGTGCAATAGAACCCCTGAACTCCTATGTGATTATGTGGTTTTCACTGCTACCCTCCAATTAAAATCACCTGGGAAGCTTTCAAAATTCCCAGTGCCCAGGCCACCCTACTCCAACCCCTGTTTAATTAAACCAGAATCTGTAAAGGTGAGACTCAGGTTTCCACACTGTCTTTAAAGCACCCTGGATTCCACTGTGCAGTCATGGCTGAGAACTACTGCCCTATATGAATGCTAGGTACATAAATTTCTCCTTCCATATGAATAAGCACAGCAAGAAAACTCACCAGAATTTAAAAAGTTACTTGCAACCCAAAGCTATAGAGACACCTGGAGGAGGCAGAGAAAAAGGCTTCTAGGTAATCCTTAATTGAGTTTTTAAATATTTAGCTTTTGTGTATGGTATTCTTTAGAAAAATCATACATTGTGAGCTCAATGATGGTCTTTATTCTTCATCTGATAACTAAAGTTATTGAAGTATTTCAAGGTGAAACTGTCAAATTCAGGTTTTAGCAACAGCACTGTTGTCATTTTCTGAAGAGTAACTTTTTCGAGTTATTTGAAAACCTAATTTCATTTTGACTTGGTAAATAAAAAAAGTAGAAAGAGGAAAAAACAAAAATAAACTTACCGAAAACAGCACAAATGTGTGTGTGTGTGTGTGTGTGTGTGTGTGTGTGTGTGTTACTGTTGTTGGGGGCCATCAAGTCTCTGTCCAACTCGTAGTGACTCTGCGTCCAACAGGCAAAACAGTATTGTTAGTGATTCTATGCTATTCATAGGGTTTTCAATGGGTGATTGTGTTTTTAGAGTGGGTTGCTGGGTCCTTCTCCCAAGCGTATCTGGTATTCCCAGGAGGTCTCCTCTCTAAGTACGAACCAGGCCCAATCCTGCTTAACTTCCAAGATCTGATGGGATCAGACACCACAGGGGTGTGTGTGTGTGTGTGTGTGTGTGTGTGTGTGTGTGTGTGAAAACTCAAAGATGCAAACTGCTAAATGTACCTAAAGTGATGAGTCTTTGTCCTCCATTATTACTGGATAAACATAGTCAACTAGTGTGATAAATTGTGATAAAATTATGCTTTCCAATTAAAAATCAGGTGTAAACTATTTAAAATGTCTTTGAAATCAGTGCCTAAAAGCTAATACTATGAGAGATTTTAAATCATACATTTGCTCTCTAAGAACATATAAAATGGAAATCCTTCTTTTCAAAGTATTTAGCCTATGCATGTTTTAACTTGTACATGAATTAAAGGAATTGTGTACAATTCAAGCAGGGAAAAGAGAAAATATGCATTCTGAAGAGTATCCTGGTCAATGAGATATGGTTGAGTGGGAGTAGTTTATTTGTGAGATAACAATGGGAAACACTGAGGGGGGTAAAAGGAAGTCAGACAGGGAATGGAAAGAAGCCAGAAAATATGCTCCTTCAACCATGTTGCCATTGTCGTCACCTGGAAGGTCATTACCTTGGAGAACTCTGCAAGCTAGTGTAGAAAGAGTGCCTCAGAATGCCCCATCAAGGGGCAGGGGGCTGGCATGTACAGAATGATCAATGCTATCATGTCTCTGATTGAAGACTGCAGTAGGAGGCATCCGTTCCTTGGCAAGTATACCGTGCTCCAGCCAGGCAGTGTGGTGAATGGAGATCCCAACTCTAAGTGTAAGAGTCACCTGCCATCATCTGGACATGCATAGAGGAAAGATGAGTGGGGCAGGGACAGCATCTGCTAAAAGTGTGTTTAGAAATAAAACAGAGCAGGGGGTAGCAAACTTTTTTTTTTACATAAAGGACCAGATTGAAGATATTTTAAGCTTTGGGTGTCACATATGGTCCCTGTCACATATTTTTCTTTTTCCTGTTTCTTTCTTTTACTTTTTTATAATTCTAAAAATGCAAAAACATTCTTAGCTCATACAAAACAGATGCTGGAACAAATTTAGTCTACAGATTGTAGTTTGCAGCCCTTGAAATAAAGAATATTTTTTTAAAAACGACTAAAAACAAACATCATTGGAGATGATCAATCATAATGAATAAAATCTTCAAAGATGAAGACCATCATTGAATGAAATACACTTATTTTATATGTGTATATGCTGCATTTAAATAAAATGGTTACTTTAGAAAAACAACTGAGCAAACATATTGGATGATCAAAAGTAGAGATGGGGCAGGCAAAAAGAAACAAGAAAAAGTTTAAGGTGTTAAAGAAGAGAAGTTATTTTACATTAGCAAATGCAATAATAAAATGTTCTTATTGTTGTTAGGTGCCATCCAGTCAGGTGCAACTCATAGTGACACTATGTGCAACAGAATGAAACACTCCCCAACCCTGTGGCCATGCCCAGCACTATGTCAATGCTTCTCTAATTTTCATAGAGTTTTAAGTGGCTAATTGTTTTCAGATTGTTTTTGGGAGTAAGCTCCCAGGTCCTTGTCCCATAATAAAATGTAAATGTAGTAAAGTGTAAAATCCAGAGTGAAGACATTGTAGCCACAGTCTGAGGCTGTAAGATACCCACAGTAAGATAATAACTGTTGAAAATAAGGGAAGAGAGGCAAAGAAACACCATTAGCATGACTCTAAATCTTTAAATATCAAAAATCAACAAAGTTCAAAAGGACATGGAGGAACATGTTAATGAGATAATGGCTATACATTTCAGTACATGGTTTCAAACATTCAAGAAACATTAATTTCTTTTAAGTGAATTAAATAACTGCGATCCCTAGCTCTAATATGAATGGTAAATATGATTTTGGACAATTAACTCTGATGGGGTTCCTGGCTCTCAGTGTAAAAGGTACTGGGAATTTGTTGCGGTTGTTGTTGTTAGGTGCCATCGATTCAAGTCCAACTCATAGGAGCCCTATGTACAGCTGATCGAAACACTTGCCGATTCTGTGCCAGGTAAATGATCTTATTTATGTTTAAGCCCATTGTTGCAGACACTGTGTCAATCCATCTGGTGGAGGGTTTTCCTCTTTTGCATTGACCTGCCACTCTCCCAAACATGATGTCCTTCTCCAGGGATTGATCTCTCCTGGCTACATGTCTGAAAAATGTAAGACGCAGTCTGACCATTCTTGCTTCCAAGAAGCACTCTGGTTGCACTTCTTCTAGGACAGAGTTGTTGGTTCTTTGGGCGGTCCATGGTACATTCAATAGACATCTCCATCACCACAATTCAAAAGCATCAAGTCTTTTTCTGTCTCCCTTGTTCAATGTCCCGCTTTCACAACCATATGATGCCACTGAAAATACCATGCCATGAGTCAGATGCACCTTTGTCTTCAATGTGACATCTTTGCTTTTCAATACTCTAAAGAGATCTTTTGCCACAGTTTTTCCTAGAGCAATGCATCTTTTGATTTCTTGACTGCTGATTCCACAGGTGTTGATCATAGAGCCAAGCAAAGCAAAATCTTGGACAACCTCAATCTTTTCTCCATTTATTGTGAAGTTGAGTGCTGACCCAGTCATATGGATTTTTGTTTTGTTGATGTTTAGTCATAACCCATATTGAAGGCTGTGATCTTTGATCTTCATCAGTAAATGTTTTAAATCCTCTTCACTTTCAGCAAGCAGAGTTGTGTCATCTGCATAACGCAGGTTGTTAATGAGTCTTCCTCCAATCTTGATGCCACGTTCTTCCTCATAAAGTCCAGCTTCTCGGATTATTTGCTCAGCGTATAAATTGAAGAGTTAGGGTGAAAGTATACAGCCCTGACACACACCTTTCTCAATTTTAAACCACTCAGTGTTTCCTTGTTCTATTCGAACAACTGCCTCCTGGTTCATGTACATATTTCTCATGAGCACAATTAGATGTTCTGGTATTCCCACTTTCTGAAGTGTTATCCATAATTTGTTATGATCCACACAATCAAATGCCTTTGCGTAGTCAATAAAACATAGATAGACATCTTTCTGATATTCTCTGCTTTCAGCTAATATCCACCTGACATCAGCAATGATGTCCCTGGTTCCCCGCCCTCTTCTGAATCCCGCTTGATTTTCCGGTAATTCCCTGTCTATATAGTGCTGTAGTCACTTCTGAATGATCTTTAGTAGAATTTTGCTTGTGTGCAATATTAATAATATTGTCCGATAGTTTGCACATTCAGTTGCATCCCCTTTTTTGGGAATAGGCACAAATATGGATCTCTTCCAGTCAGTTGGCCAAGTAGCTGCTTTCCAAATCTGTTGGCACAAACATGTTACCACCTCCAGTGCTGCATCTGTTTGTTGAAACATCTCTATTGGGTATCCTATCAATTCCTGGAGCCTTGTGTTTTGCCAGTTCTTTCAAGGCAGCTTCCACTTCGTCCTTCAACACCATTGGTTCCTCTTCATATGCTACCTCTTGCAATGGTTGGTCATCTACCAATTCTTTCTTGTATAATGACTCTGTGTATTCTTCCCATCTTCTTTTGATGTTTCCTGCATCATTTAATATTTTCCCTGTAGAATCTTTCACTGCTGCCACTGGAGGCTTGAATTTTTTCTTCACTTCCTTAAGCTTGAGAAACACAGAGTGTGTTCTTCCCTTTTGGTTTTCTGCCTCCAGCTCCTTGCACATGTCATTATAATATTTGTTTTTGTCTTCTCGGGTTGCCTTCTGAAATCTTCTGTTTAGTTCCTTAACTTCATCATGTCTTCCTTTTGCTTTAGCTGCTCGACATTCAAGGGCAAGGTCCAGTGTCTCTTTGGACATGTAATTTGGTCTTTTCTTTTTTTCTTGTCTTTTCAAGAACTTTTTGCTTCCTTCTTGAATGATATATTTTATGTCGTGCCACAACTCTTCTGGTCTCCTGTCATTTGTGTCTAATGCATTAAACCTATTTTTGAGGTGGTCTCTGAACTCAGGTGGGATATACTCAAGGTCATACCGTGGCTCTCGTATACTTGTTCTAATTTTCTTCAGCTTCAGTTTGAACTTGCATATGA
>VMDO01027139.1:0-25766 GCA_007922755.1 Pedetes capensis
CATATCTCTACAGAAAGCCAACTTTTTTCTTTTGGGTGTATACATAGAAGTGGTATGGCTGGATCATATGGAAGCTCTATTTTTAATTTTTCTGATGAACCAGCAGTCCATGAAACTTTATCCAAAGTAGATCATATTTTAGGACATAAAGCCAATTTTAACAAATACAAGAAAACTGAAGTAACTTCTTGTGTTTCATCAGATCATGATGGAATAAAACTAGAACTCAGTGGCAAGAGAAACTGTGGAAAATGTTCAGACACATGGAAACTGAACAAAGCATCTTTGAATGATCAGTAAGTCATCAAAGAAATCAGGGACGAAACGTAAAAATTCCTAGACTCAAATGAAAATTAAAACACAACCCACTAGGACCTGTAAAAGTGCTCCTCAGAAGGAAGTTTATAGCCACCAATGCCCACCTTAAAAACTCAGCAAGATCTCAATAAATAACCTGATGATGCACCGCAAGTTCTTAGAAGCACAAGAACAAGTCAATCCCCAAATTGGTAGAAAGAACGAAATAATAAATGATCAGAGCCAAGATTAATGAAGTGGAAACTAAAAGAAACTAAAAGAACTAAAAGAATCTGAAAGAACTAAAGAAGATCAAGAAACTAGAAGATCAATGAAATGAAGGGTATACAAAACGATTTGGTTCTTGTAAAGACAAAACAAGATTGACAAACCCTCAGCCAAAACTAACGAAAAGAGAAAAGACACCAATGGAAAAAAAAAATAAAGACAAAAAGAGGTAATATTAAAACAGATACCATTGAAATCCAGAAAATCATTAGGCAATATTTTGAAACCTTATACTCTAATACATTGGAAAATCTAGAAGAAATTGGTAAATTTCCAGACACATATACCTACCAAAATTGAACCCAGAAGGAATTAAAGGCCTCAACAAATCAGAAAGGAGCAATGAAATTGAAACAGTAATTTTAAAAAATCTCCTAACAAAGAATGGCCCAGGACTGGGTGGGATTCATTGCTGAATTCTACTAGACCTTCAGAGGAGAATTTCCCCAATGCTCCTCAGAGTATCCCACAAAACAGAAAGGGAAGAAACACCTCCAAACTCATCAGTGTTGCCCTGGATTAGGACACAACAGAAAAAGAAAGTTACAGGACATTCTCTTTCTTAAATGATGACCATTTTTTCTAAATATTATTCAGGGTCCATTTAAAACCTATCTCCTTCAAAAAGTCTTCTCTGGTCATCCTAAACTGCAGAGAATTCTGTCTACCTTTACATATTCACTAGGAGTCTAACAAGGCTGCCAGCACACCGGGACCTGGAAATCCACTGCTGAATAAGGCAGGTTCTGTAAGTAAGTGGCAAAGGACATAGTACCAAGAATACATGCTTCATAAATAATTTTTGTAGAAGGTTCATGGTGAAAGAAAAAATAACATTTATTAAACCTCCTTTTCTATAGGTCAGCACTTTAATCTTCATAATTTCTTAAGGTTTTACAGGTGACAAAACTACTCAGAAAAGGCTAGTTAAGAAATTCATGTAAGATTCCCGCAACAGAGCAGAAACAGAAACATCCGTTCTGATGGAGGCCAAGATTTTACCACTTTCCTGAGGCTGCCTCCGTGGAGTAGAAGTAATGAGGCTGATTACAATAGCAAACACTGACTTATAATATGGCAAGCACTCTAGTAGGTACTTTACAGAGCTAATTAATACTTATGTCAGACTATGTCAGACTATGAGGTGAACACTATCATTATCCCTATTTCATAAGAAAACTAAACACAAAGAGATTAATCAACTTGTGCCCTACAGCAAGTGAGTGACCAAGCCAGTGGTTGAACCCATTGTCGTTTACTGCAAAAACCATCTTAGCATTTCGTCTTTATCAATACCTAACAGAAGCCTGGCTTATAGGTGAGTTCCGTCATTATGAGCTGTCTGAATACATAAAACCTCACGAGCTTCAATTCTGGGGTTTCAAATGAGAAAAAAGCTCATCTTGCTTTTTCATGGGGGAGTGTGAGGTCCAAATGAGAGCTTATAAATTACTTTATAAACAGTAGATAACAAAGATGAAATTATATTTTACAATAGGATGTAGGCTAGGACTTCAAGGAGCCACTTTATTTATAAGTTTAGAGAGGACAGGGCTGGGGTTGTAGTTCAGTAGTTGAGCATATGCTTAGCATGAAATAGGCCCTGGGTTTTATCCCTAGCACAAATAAGGGGGAAAAAAAGAATGAGTTTATAGGGAATGACTTGTTCTTAATAAATGGCATCTCAAAAATTTAATAAGCAGTAAAAACAACTTGATTTAAATGCAGATTATTTTTGAAAATTCAATGGTAGATGTGGAAATTATCTAACCTGAAGGTTAATTCCTAATGCCATTATTCTGAGATTTATCTTTATTCATAGCTGTCTATTGATTTTTAAGAGAGATCTAGAAAGCCATGCTCAGCTATTCCAAAACAGAGTGAGGCTCTCAGGTTAATGAAAAAGAAAATACAATTGCCCCTTGGTATCCTCAAGGAATTGACTCCAAGACTTCTGCAGATAAAATCTGTGAGTGTGCAAGCCCTTTATGTAAAGTGGTATGTTATTTGCATGTAACTTAGATATATTCTCCTGTGGGGTTTTTTTTTTTTTTTTTTTTTTCCGGTACTGGGGGTTGAACCCAGGGCCTTGCGCCTGCATGCTCTGCAAGTGCTGGACCACTGAGCTGCACCTCAGCCCATTTATTTATTTATTTATTTATTTTTACTTTTTGAGGCAGGGTCTCACTAAATTACGCAGACTGCCTCTGGTCCCGAACTTGCGATCCTCCCGCCTCCGCCTCCCGAGCTGCTGGGATTACAGGCGTGAGCCACCACGCCCGGCCTCTCCTGTGTGTTTTAAATCGTCTCCACATTACTTATTATACCTCATGCCTTGTAAATGCCATGTAAATAGTCACTGTGTGTATTTTTCAGGGACTAAGGACCAGAAGATCTCTACATGCTCAGTACAGATGCAGTTCTTTTTTTCAAACACTTTTCATCTGTGGTTGATTGAAACTGGGAAGGTGGAAATGTCAGATAAGGAGAGCTGACTGCATTGAAGTTCTAGAATGTGGCGGCGGTGCGAGAGGAGTTTGTGGCCAGGAACCTAGGCTGAGTGACGGCAAGGCCTGCTCCCAGCTGGGGCAGAAGGGTGGAGGGACTCCCAGGGTCCCTGTCTCTTTCTGCATAAGCCAGTGCTCCATCCCATCTTTCCAGACGGACCTTGACACCTGGCCATGGTGGCAAGGTGGTGTGGCGTGGTGAGCGAGACCCCCTGGGGAGCCAGGTCTCCTCATCCTCGCACCAGGGACCCCGGGCTCTGCGCTTGCGGTGGGGAGACAGTGTCCCGGGCAGGTGACCTGGGCGCTCTGCTCTGCAGTCCCAGCCTCAGGGAGAGCCTTGGCACGGTCTGGCTCTCCGGGACTCGCCTTCAGTGACTGAGATGTGGCCCTGACTCACCAGCTCCACCTTTGGGGAACTCCGGTAACCTCACGGGCTGTGGAGGCCAGCAGACCCGCTTCCCAGCGCGAGTCCGTGAACAGTGTCCACCCCTCGGGTTACGTTTGGGAGCCACTCCATGTGAAAGCCGGTGGACGTCGCTGACCAGGGTGGTCGGGACGGGGTGGGCATGCGTTCAGCACGGTCCAGTCCTAGGTGAGAAGCACTCCCGGGGCCGATGACCTCCGACACCCCTCCCCTCAGCTGAGGCTGCAGAGCGACCCAGGCCCTGTGCTCTCGGTGGGGAGACAGTGTCCCGGGCAGCCTCAGGCTCCATGCAGGTGACCGGGGCGCTCTGCTCTGCAGTCCCAGGCCTCAGGGAGATCCTTGCAACTGTCTGGCTTTTCGAGACTCGCCTGTCGTTGGGACATTTGAAGGGGTGACCGCAAGGGTCTGTGGTGCCACCTGAGGGTGCCTCAGCCATGCAGAGGCGGCCAGGGAGGGGTGCGTGGTGACTCAGGAGGACAGAGTGACTCTCTGACGAGCTTGGGGCAAGGCCTGTCCCTTTGGAGGCCATGGAGTGGACAGAAAGGTCAGCCCCCTGGTGGGCCACAAAGGTGGTGGGGGACAGGACACTGGCATGTAGCCATGGCTACGATCCTGGGTGCTAAGGGGGACAAAGGTCTATGTCAGACCTAAGGGAGCCTGGAGGGAGGCAGGGAGTCACAGCTGGGAGGGTTCCAGGCGCCACACACCTGCTGAGCCGCATGGCATTTCCACCCAGGGCCAGGTCTGCGGCAGCTCAGGGAATAAGCACTGTCTGCGTGTCCCTCCCTCGCTCTGAGCACGAGACCTCCTCCTCTGCGGCTCTGTTTACTGTCAGGTGGGAGGTCGTCATAGACGCCAGGGCTCCCTTGTCCCTCACTGCCCTCAGCTCCCGGTCATACAGAAATAGTTTCTTGTCCCACCTCGGCGTAAAGCCTTTCAAAGTGTCTCCCTTTGCCCTTAGGATACAGCACAAATTCTTCAGCGGGCCAAGGCTCTGCGTGACCTGACTTTCTTCCCACTACACTGGAGTTTCCCAACCTCAGCTCTGCAGATATTCGAGTTGGCCGTGAGGTTGGACACGTACAGGATGGGGGTGAGGCTGTCCTTGGCCTCTGTGACTACGATACCAGCAGCACACAGTCCTCGTCCTTTCTTGACCCCAGAAAGTGCACCCAGATCCTGCCCAATGCCCCCGAGAGACAAACTGCCCCGGCCTGAGAACCGCAGGTCCAAAGGAAGGGCAGCTGCTCTTCTTCCTTCCGAGGCTGGGCCTGGGACCGCTTCCTCACGGCCTGGGCCTGCCTCGCCCCTCTCCTACCTGGCGGACCCTTTCTAGCCCCGTAGATTTCAAATGTTCCCACCCCAGGCAGCCTCTGCTTCCCTCCGACCCTCAGGTAACCTCCTGGGCTCCACAGCCTCGGGGTCCCCCTGTCCCAGGCCGGCCCGCTGGGCTGTCACCTTCTGCCTGGGGCACAAGGAGGGCAGAGCTGGTGCTGTGCTGGTCACCACGATTGTCTACAGCGCCCCACACGGAGGGCTGGGCACTGGGGTGCTCCGTGTTTGGGGCAGTGCGTAGACCTCGAGATAGGAGGAACTGAGATGGAATTCCCTGATGACGGTGGTGGACGCGGGCAGTCAGTGGACGTGCTGCACAGCCTGCTTATCTCCGGCCCATGCAGCCTGCATGGTCTCAGCGGCTTCCTGGCCCCCGCAGGGGATGTTTCTGACCATTGTGATGAGACTGGATAAGCAGGCCCAAGAGCAGGAACAGGGTTTTAGTCACTGGGTTTCCACAGCCACCACCATCCTTCCCATCCGAGAGGCTGGGCACAGAGCAGGGGCCCTGGCCAGGAGCCCAGACAGGCACAGGCCTGCACCCCTTCCTTCTGCTGTGCTTTGTGCCCCTGCTGTTCCCTTGGCCCTGCACTAAGGCCGGGGCACTGCTGTGAGCAAAATGGTCCCTGCCTCTTAGTTTCCTGTCACTGACAGCTCACTGGAAGGAAGAGAGACCCATCTGAGCTCTGGTCTCAGTCCGTGGTCAGCCGGCCCTGCCACCGGCCTGTGGCAGCTCAGCACAGTGCATTCTGGGGGGCCAGAGAGCAAAGTGAGGAACAGAGAGAGGCCCAGTCCTCATGTCCCCTTCAAGGACGCACCTCAGTGACAGTGACCTCACTTCCTTCCACTGGCCTGGCCTGGCTCCAGGAGGGCCCACTGTCCTCCTGCAGGAGGTTGTTGTGTTGTTAGGTGCCGTCGAGTCCAACTCATAGCAACTCTACGTGCAGCAGATCAAAACACTTCTCAATTCTGTGCCAGGCACACGATCTTATTTATGTTTGAGCCCATTGTTGCAGACACTGTGTCAATCCATCTGGTGGAGGGTTTTCCTTTTTTTCGCTGACCTGCCACTCTCCCAAACCTGATGTCCCTCTCCAGGGATTGGTCCCTCTTGAGTACATGTCTGAAATTGTGAGATGCAGTCTGGCCATCCTTGGAGCACTTGGCTCTAAGCAGACCTCTCATTGCACTTCTTCTAGGTCGGATCTGTTGGTTCTCTTGGCCGTCCACGGCGTATTCCATAGACGTCTCCAGCACCACAATTCAAAAGCATCAATTCTTTTCAGGAGGGATGGGGACCAAATCTGCAATTGTGGCGTCAGGGGACGGGAGGGACATTCAAGAACCAACTATAGCAGAGCTGTGTTCTGGGGAGGATGGGGAGTGGAGGATGGACAGGGACAGATGGTGGAAAAGATGGAAAGGGAATGGTTCAGTAAGCTGGACGGTGGTGAGAGCCGTGGAGGAAGCCAGTGGTGTGGAGGGTGAGCGGGAGAGCTGCACATCAGGCGGGGTCTGAGGACCTCAGCCACATGGGATCTAAAAATGCTGAACTCGTGGAAATCATGGCAACTCATGGCGGTTACCAGATGCCGCGGGTAGTCGGAGAACAGAGTGCGGGAGGCTGATCAGGGGACACTGAGCTACCACAGGCAGGAGCAGAAGTCCTGGGGGGCTATGGCACAGTGCGGTGGCTACAGACAGTGCTGAGGTACTCTACATTTCAGAAAGCTAGAAGGATGTCTAAAAGTTTTACCACAGAGAAATGATAGACATTTGAGGAGATAGATGTGTTTAAAATCATCTAAACGTTACACATGTATCTATGTATCAGAACATTACCTGGTACCTCATTAATGTGTATAATTTTCATGTTTCAAACATATCAGTTAAAAATAAATATTTTTAAAAAGTGGATGGACCAGGATATTTGTAGGAATCCAGGCAAACCGAAAGCACTCTCAAACGTTGTCAGGAGGACTGCTCTTCTGCTTCACGAGGCACCAGGGACAGCCTGAGTCTAGAGACTGTGCTCTGGCCGGCCAGGGACGGGTCCCTCTAACAGGGAAGGGAGACGCCCCACAGTGAGGCGGGGAACATTACAGGAGCTCTCTGAGGAGGCTTCAGGGCAGTGCTATCAGAGCAGGAACAAGGTATAAAGATCGTGACTTCGTTCCATTAGCCCGCAGCCTCCAGAAAAGTCACCTCCATTTCAGGGCCCAGTTTCAGCCCTGTTGCAGGGAGGAGGGCCAAGGAAAGGGCTTCCTACCCACGCTGAGCCCTGAGGGAGGGAGAGGCAAGAGGAGCACAGTACAAGAACAGGCTGCAGACGGGGAGTCCAGAACAGAACTCACCCCGCGTGGGCACAACAGTCTGCAGGTGGTCCATAGGCCATATGGGCCGGCACAGCAAGATAAAAACTGGGGGAGACCGAAGGAAAGGGATGGTATTTGGCACGTAGAATAATGAAGATATTTTAAGAGAATAAATTTCATTCTACTTAGGTTCCGTCGTTTGGGAGACTGGGGCATCAGGATTTGGAGACGTTATATAAACTTGTCTACACTGATACTCATGTGTAAGAGCGCACTAGCCGGGTGAGGTGGCAAATGCCTGTAATCCCAGTACCTGGGAGGCAGAAGCAGGAGGATCACGAGTTCAAGGCTAGCCTGGGCTACGTGGCAAAATCTGTCTCAAAGACAAAACAAAACAGAGAACACTCGTTACTCTAATTTGGCACAATAGAGAGTAATTCTGACTTAATACATTTTTTCAACTATGAACAAATCAGTAAAGCAAGCAGGTAGATAAATAGCGTGGTCTGAAAAGGCCTCTCACAGGAGGTGATGTTTGAACAAAGACCTGGAGTTGGTGAGAGAGGGAGTCACACAGCCACATGGGGCCAGTGTTCCCACTGAAGGTAACGGACGGTGCAAAGGTCCTGAGACAGGAAGTGGCTGGAGCCGATGAGCGAGAGAAGGACAGAGGACAGAGAAGGGACCAGCTCACGCTAGGCCTTGGGGACCACCGTGAGGACTCGGGCTCTTCTCCCAGGGAAGTGGGAGCCCAGCACGATCCGTCCTCCTCTGCTTGTCTTTGTCTGCTTTTGCGTGCTTGCCCTTTGAGATAAGGTCTCCATATGTAGCCTGTGCTGGCCCGGAACTCGCAGCCCTCCCGATGCTGTGATTACCCGTGTGCCAACATGACGAGCTTCGCAGAGACCCGGCCAGTTCCTTGTCGGGCAACACTTTGGACACCATAACATTCCCGTCACGAGCACAGAATTCAGTGGCTCTTTGTTCACTGATGCTGCTGCGCATCACCAAGGCCACCGCTGTCCCCTGAGGACCCTTCCGGCCCCACAGGAGTTCCCTTTCCCTTTCGCAGATAGAAGCACTTTCTGCTTCCATCCCCAGCCCCAGACAATCACTGAGGGGATTTCGATCTCTATCGTCTTGCCTTTTTAAAACATTTCTTATAATTGGAATTAGACTCAACAATTGTATCTTGTTTAATGTGTTTGAGTATTTGCCGTCTAGTGGTAAATCTCAAAAATAAACAAAGACATAATTCCAAGTCAAAGCCAGGGTGCCTTACAAGTTCATTTTGCAAATTGAGGGTTAGGGAAGCCAAATGAGTCATGGAAGACATAAAATGACTCAATCACAGTGAGAAAAGAAAAAAAAAAAAAAAAGACAGGATACCAAGACTCCACACTCTCTTTCTGCATGGCCATTTACCATTTAAACTTTTCACCCTACCCAAGCTCTCTCCAACAAAAACATCCTCATGTAGGAAATCCCTAAGTTTGTAGGCTCACTTTGGAAAATAAAACTTTGTATGTTCGTATTTGATAACATTGTTATAGTCACTAAAATATCGGCTCATGTTTCTGGAATTTTGTAGGATTTCACAATGTGGAAAAATAAGCTTCTCAGTTCAATATTTTCTTACTGTTGGATTGCAATGGGATAATACACATCAGTGGATATCTTTGATGTCTAAGCTAGTTTAAAATGATTTTTTTTTTTCCAGTACTGAGGGTTGAACCCAGGGCCTCAGGCTTACATGCTCTGCAAGTGCTGGACCACTGAGCTGCAACCTCAGCCCAGTTTTTCACTTTTTGAGACAGGGTCTTGCTAAATTACACAGACTGCCTCTGGTCTTGAATTTGCGATCCTCCTGCCTCCGCCCCCCAAGTGGCTGGGATTACAGGTGTGCGCCACCTCACCAGGCCTAAAATGATTTTCAATGCAATTAAATGTGAATGAACAACACTGGGCAGCGGTTTTTCTCCCAGTAAGCTGTCTTACAAAAGAGCTCCATAGATGGGACGGCACAGGCACTCATCAGAGGGGAAAACAGAAGAAAAATCGGGCAGGAGATATTGTCTGCTTAAAGCCTATCAGTCTTCACTCTGGTTGTGTCCTCTGCTTGCTCTGATGGATACTGATTCCCAGGACAGTAGGAAATTCAGTGACTACTGGTAGATGTCTGGTTGAATAAATAGGCCTTATTTCCAGACATAACTATAGAAATCCTAAATTTGAATCTTGAGCAGGGAAGAAATAAATGAGAAATCTCAATCATGTATTAACGAAATGATTCTCACTCTTCACTCCTCCACTTATCTTTCTTGGTTATTATGCAGTTTAGGAAGATCTTACAAGGCAAATTTCCAAATCCTGATGTATAGGGTCTGTTTTCAACTAATTCATATCATTTTCAAGAGGCATTAACCTCACAGCCAGAGGGAGACAAAACACAGATTAAACTGTCAAGACCAAACAGAATAGGGCCCCAAAAGGGTTCTGTAAAAACAGCGCAGGAATAAATACAGGCCACATTTAAAGAGAACCATGATGCACTATGCTGCCCATTAAATCCCAGAATACTGGAGTAATAAAAACTGCTTATGGTACAAGCAGCTGCTGCTGGTGTCAATATGACAGAGCTGACTTGGTCCAACAAGGACAATTCCAAAAGAACATCATGATAAAGGACAGAGTTTGCTTTTAGGGCCATGAGAATTTTCATATTTGAATAAAGTAAGATGATCAAAACCAAAACCAAGTAAGAATAGATTTATGTGAAATATTGCACGTTTCATTCAAACTGGTCCCGGTATCTTGTGGTCCAGAGATAACTAAGCACTTTACCTTGAGATATGAGGGCAGATCAGTGACTCACTCCCAGTGGAGAGAGGTGGGTGTCGCATCCTTGAAACAGGTGCTTTTAGAATTGCATTAGATCCAGGACGTACACAAAGTAAAATCAGGACCATCTGTGGGACGCTTCTTAAGCAAATACGAGGAGTAATTATTTAGTAAGCAGACACTAAGTATCTTATTAATAACCATATAAATAACACCAACAATGGATCCGTAATACTGAGTTTTCAATCCTTTCCTTTCTCCCCACCTAAGAGCTGAAGGGCATACTATGTAAACTCTCAGAGCTCACAATTTATATACTTGGAAGATAATGTCATTTATTTGCACTGAAGATAAAGCTTTCCATTACCCCAAGGCTCTCCTATCCTGGAGCAGTGTCTATTTCCTACAAGAGGCAGGATAACATATGGCTGAGGACACGGGGTGTGGATCAGATAAATCTGCACTAAACCTGACTCTGCAGCTTGCCAGCTATGTCGGCAGGGGTTCACTGCACAGTGACTCCATCAGTGTTCTGTGTCTTTACCAGCTAGACACAAAACGGAGAGCAGCTAGAAAAGTGAATTAGCTTGTTCAGAAACGTAGAATAGTGACTGACTCGGGGTACGTGTTCAATAAGTCATTGCCAAATGTCTATTAAAATTAGTAATTAGAATCCTAATAGGAATCGAGATAGAGCAAAGTGACCCTGAAGAACATTGTCCTGAGGTTGTGGCAAAGTGCAGAGAATTACCTCTTTGTTACCACAGAACACAGGTTCTTCTGCGTGCTGGAACTTTTGTATCCACCACCCAGAAATGGCCTCTCATTGCCTTTTCTAGTACCATGTGAGCACTGGCACACGTTTTCCAGTTTTTGAAGCAGTAATCAAATGGTAGGATTTATTACAATACAATTAAAGTCACATTTTCTTTTGTGTGCTCTGTATTTCACTCCTGTAATCCTCCTGATGATCCCTAGTTCATCTTGACTGAATTTAGAAAACTCATACCCAGCACATTTGCAAACCATCCCTGCAGCGGGACAAGCTCTTCATCTTAATTTTCATCGTCACTAACTTAAATCAGAACAAGACATACTTCCAATTCTGATTTACTTCCTGCACAATCCAACACACCTCCAGCCAACTGTATTTTAGGAGAACTAGCACTAAATAAAAGGTATCTACTTTACCGCCTGCAGCATAGTCCTGCGCCACCTGACCCCATCAGATCTCGGAAGCTAAGCAGGGTTGGCCTGGTTAGTACTTGGATGGGAAACCACCTGGGAACACCAGGTGCTGTAGTTTCAGGCGAAGGACCTGGCATCCCACTCCCCAAAATCAATCCACCATTGAAAACCCTATGAACAGCAGAGAAGCACTGACAAGAGTGTTTCCCCTGTTGTATGTAGGGTCGCTATGAGTCAGATACTGACTCGATGGCACCTAACAATAACAACAATTTAACTACCAGACCATTAGATTAACAGAGACTGGCCAAACTCTTTATTGACAGCTAATCTTTTAGATACATTGGCAGTTAAATGTGACCATATGACTCAATTTCTAGTTGCTAAAGTTTTGTGTGCTATTCTTTGCCCATTATTCCACTCCCAAGGGGACCTTAGATGTCACACACTGAAGAGAGAAAAGCATGATGGACTTGTGGGCAGAATGACTGTGGAGCAAATCCTACTCTTGTGACAGTCTGGCTTCTGCATGAGCAAGAGGCGCTCTATTAGTGAGTCCATGAGGTTTCAGGGTTTGTCTTCTGTAGCTTCGAGAATGCTTACTAACGTAGAGAGTGGTATGACACACAGGCACCACCAGAAGAACATGCCAACTCTTGTGGTGTGAGCTAGAGGCTAAGCATCCTAATACATGTAAGGCCACCACCTGCATCGTGTCTGGAATAGACTTGGAGCTCCACACGGGATTTGGATGGTAAGACGTCAAAACATGGCTCTGCCGTGGTCCTTGGTGGCTATGACTAGCATATCATTAAGAGTAATAAACTCAGCAAGAAGTAGGTGTTTGGTAAGCAGATGTGAAGAGGAATGTTGTCATTAGATGCCATTAAGTCGGGTCCAACTCACAAGACCCTCACTGGGTTTTCGATGGCTGGTTGTTTCAGGAAGGAGCTGCCACATCCTTCTTCCATTTCTGCAGTGCTAGGGATCAAACTCAGCACCTCAGAGAGTGCGGAGCAGCACTCTACCAACTGAGCTAAACCCCAGGCCACGAGAAAAGGAATAGAGTACTATTATATGTTGTTTTTACCAGGATCCAAGTAGTGAAAAATAAGTTTGGGAAGTTTTTGTGTTGCAAAGGTAAAGTAAGACTCAGCCTAGCTTTAAAACTAAGTAACGAACAATAACAAGCCCTCTAACCTAAGATTTTGTCTTTGCCCCCAAGCTTAGTGTTCTATTGATTGCTACTGTTAAGTTGAGAGAGAAAGGTATAAGGCTGTAGGCCTAAAGCAAAGAGATAAGGTAACAATCCAGATAAGAATGTCAGGGCACATAGTGCTGACTTCCAGAAGACAACCTTCTTAAAGGACCTACAGCCAAGTACCACGAGGCCAATGTAAAAATAGCTCCAGTTGCTCAATGCCCACAATAACCTTCAGGTATTTAGAGTTGCACCACATGAATGATCTGGCAGAAGTATAATCTCTATGTGGACTAAGGGAAAGCAGGAACAAACTGATGATACACAGATTGAAGAACAGAAAGACAACAAGAACTCACGTAAGGACTCATTGGCCAGCATGACCCAGACGTTTGTACCCTCTTCCATAGGACGGAGCGGGAGAATGCAGATAACTGTGAGGGATAATAAATGTTCTTTCAGAAAATAAGTAGAACCAGTGGGCAGACATTATCTTGTAAGCTACATTCTTCGGTCTTCTTTTCGTGAAAGGTAAGGGATTTCAGCCTGCATGGAGATGAATAGGTTTTCAACTCTGATCTCAGGGCAGACAAAGGAATTCCAGGAGGAGACTCTGTGCTTGTGGGGGGAGAGGCAAGGCAAGGTCACACGGCCTGGACTCTGAACCCTCTTACCTTGTCACTACCCTCATCTCTGGGGTATTGCTTCCCAAGTCCTGACCTCTCCAACAGCCTCTTCAGAGGTGGCCAGGGAGGAGAATGACAAGGAATAAATTCCAGAAAGACAGAGCCCAGCGCTGTGACAAGGGCATAGCTCTGAAAGAGAAAGGTCAGCTCCTAAGCCAGAGAGCCGGCTTTCGGGGGAAGGGCTGGCACCATGGCA
The DNA here is from genome assembly GCA_007922755.1 of Pedetes capensis. Taxonomy (NCBI): domain Eukaryota; kingdom Metazoa; phylum Chordata; class Mammalia; order Rodentia; family Pedetidae; genus Pedetes; species Pedetes capensis. The sequence goes on from VMDO01027139.1 coordinate 13,279, forward strand.
CACAGCAGGACTTGGTTTTTACGGATTTCCCTCCACTCGTCTGCTGAGGGAGTTTGCCTTCTGGTTGTACTATCCCTGATCTGCCATGGAAGATGGCGCAGAGAGAATGGTGCAAATAATATGTCCTTTTTAGTTCATAAGAACACAAAGATCCACTGCTAGACCAGTAGAGAGGATGGGTTGTTGTTGTTGTTAGGTGCCGTCGAGTCGGTATCTGACTCATAGCAACCCTCATAGGGTTTTCAATGGCTGATTGTTTCGGGATTGCCTTGGGAGTGGATTGCCAGGTCCTGCTCCCATTTTTGCGGTGCTGGGAATTGAACTCAGGACCTCAGAGACTGCAGCGCAGCGCTCTCCCAACTGAGCTAAATCCCAGCCCAGAGAGGATGGGTACTATCCCCTTACTACATTCAGACCTGCAAGTAGTCTCTGAATGCTGTGTCTTTTTAAAGTTTGAAACAATTTCTTCCAAGTACAATTTATATCCAATAGAATGTGCCTACTTACACTATACAATCCAGTGAATTAAGACAGAAAACCTCTGTATCAGGATAAAATCCCCTCATCCCCCTTTGAAGTCTATGTTTCTCTGTACCACCAACCAAAGGAACCACTGAGCTCTCTGTTAGGGTGGATTAACTTGCCTTTTCTAGAATTTCAGATGAATTGGATCAGGTATTACATACTCACTTATGTCTGGATTCTTCCATTTTGAGAATCATCCACTTTGCTGAAAGGATCACCAGTCCACTGATTGTTGCTGCTGAGTTCTATTTCATTGCATGGATATTTCATATTTCATTTGTCAGTTCACCTGTTAATAGAAATTTTGGTCAAGTTTCAGATGTTATAAAAAATGTTGCTATGACCATTCATGTTCTAGTCACTTTGTGAACGGAATCTTCCTTTTTCTTAGTAAATAGCTGGAAGTGGAATCGTGGGTTATATGATTATTTGTAAGAAGCTATAAAATAGTTATCCAAAGTGTCTGCATTATTTTGCTTTCTCATCAACAACATATGAGAGTTCCTCTTGAACTTGATCCACCAATTTGCCAACATTTGGCATTGTCAGTTTCTTTTTTATTTTCTACAAGCTTTAATACCTTTTTTCCTAATTGACAAATGACAAATTATATGTATTTATAATATGCAATGTGGGGTGTGTGTGTGTGTATACACAGGTATGTTATAGGATGATTAAATCGAGTCAATTACCAAATCTATCACCTCACATGGGCTGGGGCTTTGCTCAGTTGGTGGAGTGCTACTCTGTACTCTCTGAGGCCCCAGCTCCACAAAAATGAGAGAAAGACCTGGCAATCCACCCCTGAAAGAATCCTGAAATAATCAGCCACTGAAAACCCTATGAATAGCAGAGAAGCACTGACATAGTGGTGGGCATGGCACAGTGTCAAGGAGTGCTTTGTTCTGTTGTACAGAGTGTGGCTATGAGTCGGACCCCGCTTGAAGGCATCTAAGAACAACAATGGCATCATGTCACATATCATTTTCATGATAAGAACACTTACGACCCACTCTCAGCTATTCTGTTTATCCTGTACATTATTATTATTGTTCATTATAATCATCAGGCTACAAAACGGGTCTCCAGAATTTATTCCTCCTGTGAAATGGAAACATTATGCCCTTTAGCCAGCATCGTTCCTTTCCCCTCCCCTTCCCTACACCCAGGCTCTGGAAAGCAGCAGCACTCTGCTGTCTTTTACTTTTTAGACTCTTTATAAGTGAGATCTTCCAGTATTTGCATTCTGTGCTTAGCTTATTTCATTTACCATAATGCCTTCCAGGTCCATACATTTTATCACAATGATGGGATTTCCTTCTTACTTAAGGATGAATAGTATTTGTGTTTATACATTAGATTTTCTTTATTAGTTCAACCATTAATGTGCTTATTGACCATATAGGTTTTGGTCCTTGTGAAGTGTCTGTTTAATTTTTTGCTAATATTTTACTATGGGTATTTTTTTTAGTTGTAAATATTTTTATATATTTGGCTTACGTGCTCTTTTTGAAATGCATATATTTTCCATCCATACTGTTTCTTTGCTAATTTTGATAAATTCCAATTTATCCTTTTTTAAAATAGCTTTGTTCTTTTTGCCCTAAAAACATTGGCCTGTTCCAAAGCCACTCATATTTTTTTAAGTTTTATAGTTATAGCCTTTTCGTTTAAGTCTAGAATTTATTTTGAGTTAGTTTATATAAGTGGTAAATACAGGTCAATGGTTTCTTTTCCTTCTGTGCAGATATCCAATTATTCCAGCACCATTTGTTAAAAAGGTTTCCCTTTCCTGTTGAATATTGGTTTCATTTACAGTAAGGGAAATGACCATATATGTGTTGGCCACTTCTATAATTTACTCTGCTCTATTGATCTAGATGTCTATGCTTCCATTCATACTATATTGTCTTCATTATGGTAGCTTTACCATGAGCCCTGAGATCAAGTAGTGTACTTCCTCTTATTTCATTTTTCAAAAATTTCTTCAGCAGCCCAGGCATGGTGGTGCACACCTTTCATCCTGGCACTCAGAGGGCTGAGGCAGGATGATTGGGAGATCAAGGACTGTGTGGGGTACATGGTGAGGATAGTGAAACCCTGTCTCAAAAGGAAAAGGAAAAGATTTGGTATACTACAGTGTTTCGGGGGTCTTAGGTTATTTTATTTTTTTGTTTGTTTTGACAGGGTTTTGCTATATACAGCCCCAGCTGGCTGGGACCTTGCTGTCCACCCTCAGATGGCCTCGAACTTGAAATACTCCTGTCTTGGCCTCCTAAGTGCTGGGATTACAAGAAGGTGCCACACTGCCTGGCTTTGATTGTTTTTATTTCCATATTCATTTTAGAATAAATATTTCATTTTTATCTTAAAAATTGCTAAAGTTTTAATGGAATTTCATTAAATCTCTAGATTATTTGGTGTAGAATTGACCTCTTAATAATACTGAGTCTCCTGATTAATAAAAATGGTAAATTTCTCCATTTATTTAGGTGGTGGTGGTGGTTGTTAGGTGCTGTCAAGTCGGTGTCTGGCTCATAGAGACCCTACAGACAACAGTGAAACACTACTGTCAGTGCTTCTCTGCTATTTCGAGGGCTTTCAATGGCTGATTGGTTTTGGGGAGTGGGTTGTTGGGTCCTTTTCCCAAGCCTACAGCACCTAGTTTTCCCAGGCAGTCTCCCATCCAAGTACTAACCAGGCCCAACTCTACTAAGCTTCTGAGATCTGATGGGATCAGACGCCACTGTGGTATAGCTACCGACATTTACTTACGTAGAACTCCTTTAATTTAATTAATCAAAGATCTGCATGAAGGTTTACAAAGGTTTACAAATCCTTTATGTATACGCGGAATTTTCCAGAATATGGTTTTGCACATATTTTGTTAAATTTAGCCCTCAGTAATTAGTGTACTCTCAAGCTATTGAAATGAATTGTTATACAGAAATATTCAGTTTCTATGTATTATACAATGCATTTTATGCCTAGGCTAAAACGACAATTAGTTGTAGATTTGTTTTGGTTCTTTAAGATGTTCTATGCACATGGTCATCTGCAAACATTTCTAATCTGCATGTTTTTTATTTCTATTTCTTACTTTACTGCACCAGCTGGGGATTCTAAAATAACACAATACAAGTGGTGGCAGTGGACATCCTTGGCTTCTTTCCAATATGATGTACTTGTAGATTTTTCCTTGTTGTTGTCAGGTGCCATTGAGTTGGGCCCAACCCAGAGCAACCACGTGTACAAAAGAAGGAAACACTTTCCAATTCTGTGCCAGGCACATGATCTTTTTTATATTTAAGCCCACTGTTGTAGCCACTGTGTCAATCCATATAGTTCAGGCTCTTTCTTTTTTTCATTGACTCACCACTCTCCCAAACATGATGTCCTTCTCCAGGGACTAGGTTCCTCCCAACTGCATGTCCAAAATACATAAGTCACAGTCTAGCCATCCTTGCTTCCAAGGAGCACTCTGGCTGCACTTCTTCTAGGACAGATCTGTTGGTTCTTTTGGCAATCTATGGTATATTCATCTCCACCACCATAATTCAAAAGCATCAGTTCTTCTGTCTCTGTTATTCAATGTCCAGCTTTCACAACCATATACTGCAACTAAAAGTACCACGAGGAGTCAGGTGCACCTTCGTCTTCAGTGTGGCATCTTTTCTTTTCAGAACTTTAAAGAGACCTTTCACAATGGCATGAAGCCAGAAGCGATGGGAAGGTAAGAACATGACATTTGAGAACAGCCATCTCAGGTAAGCACGTTTCCTGAGCATGTCTGTGTCCCACACACATGGCTATAGGAACAATGGGCCTCAGCACATCAGCTGGCCCCTTTTCACAGCGTCAGCTTTCACGCAGTGTCCATGCCCAACGTGGCCAGAACAGTGGAGATGATGAAAAAGGACAACATGGACTTTCACTCTGGTGGTCAATTGTGCTCTCGTTACTGAATGCTCGATTTGCCCACAGCAGAGACCAATGTCAACTTCTATGTGGCACCACTCGCCAGGTGACTGGTGGCTGCATGGTGGCAGATCGTCTCTACTGAGTGAGTCCCTCTTGCGTGGAGAGGTTGACACACATTCCTGGTGGAGCCTGCTTTCCCCTCCTGAAGTATTTCTGCTCTGTCATTTGTGAATTTAGGGAATGTTTCCTCCACTCGCTGATCAACTGGCTTGTGGGGGTCATCTCCAACCAGAAAACACATTTTAACAGCAAAGAGAAACCACAATGGGCATATGACCCCAAATATCCAACCATTACCTCAGAAAACATCTCAGTGGGTTTATCAGTCCTAATATATAGGGAGGGGCTGGGATTTAGCTCAGTTGGTAGAGCGCTGCGCTGCAGTCTCTGAGGTCCTGGGTTCGATTCCCAGCACTGCAAAAATGGGAGAAGGATGTGCCAACCCACTCCCAAGGCAATCCCGAAACAGTCAGCCATCGAAAACCCTATGAGGGTCACTATGAGTCGGACTCTACTAGACGGAACCTAACAACAACAACAACAACAACAACAACACTATATAGGGAGGATTGGCTTTCACAAACAGCACCGAAAATAAAAAACAAAAACTAGTGCCCCAGTAATAAGGCCACCAAGAATCTGCTTCATCCTGGAAAGAAGTCCTAGGTTCTTCATCATAAAAGCACCCAGCCAGCTGAGAGGGTGGCAGCAGGAGGAAGTGGGGAGAAAAGGAAGTAAAAATTAATTAATCTGAGACCTGCAGACGAGGACAGAAGCAAGAATAGTAATTATGTTTTCTGTTAATATTTTCTTCACTGCCTCCCCCTTCTTTTGAGACAGGGTCTTTCTACGTATCTCAGGATAGCTTCAGATCTGTGATCCTCCTGCTTCAGCCTTCCTAGTGCCCGGCTCTACTTCTTTATGTGAACAACACCAGTTGGACTAATATTTTAGATCATGGGTGAGAATATGGCAAAGTTGATATTATTCCACAGTGAGACAGTATAAATAGGACACTCTCTTATGGCTGAGGATGTGAATTTTTTACTCAGATGAGAATTGGTGACTCGACCCAGCTGGGCACGGTGGCTCACGCCTGTAATCCCAGCAACTCAGAAGGCAGAGGCAGGAGGATCACAAGTGTGAGGCCAGAGACAGCCTGCATAACTTAGAGAGACCCTGTCTCAATAAAATAAAATAAAATAAAACAGGGGCTGGGGTGTAGTCCACTGGTAGAGAGCTTGCAAAGTACATACAAGGTCCTGGGTTCAGTCCTGCCTGTACTGGGGTGGGGAAAAAAAAACCTCTAGCCCGTATAATAAAAATAACTGAAATAGTCCTCTTTCTTTAATTGAACCAGTATTTACACAAATTTGCCACCTGAAATAGCACTCTGAACCTCAGCACTTCATGGAAAATACAAAAAGCAGCTGCATCTTCAGTTTGATCATACTTCAGATTAAGAAAGTATGTTTTAAATGGGAGCAGATGGATCTACCAAAAAAGTTTATGAACAAAGTTTGTAGTTAATTTTAGCATGATTGGTTACGTTCAGGCTTCTTTAGATGTGTGTCCAGGGCTGCATGTCCTCCAACTCTGGCAGAAAATAAGGGCAGCATGTGTTGCAAAGTTCAAAATCTTGTCCAAAATAAAAGTTCAAAGATTACTTCCCCCCCTTCCCCTCAGGACTGTCTCAGCAGGAAACATCGATTGTAACTGCTAAAGGAAATGTTCTTTGGGGTTTATCAGAAACCCAATAAGGGCTTAATTAACATTTTTCACCTATATGTGTCTTAGCTATTGGAGGCATGAATTGTTTGAGAAGTAATGCAACTTAATTTTGTTCAAATAATTTTGTTATCCAGAATTTTTATTTATTTACTGGACTTTTCCCCCAAGAATTGTTCGAATTTGTAAGTGGTTGCACTTAATAACATATTGATTTACTACATTAATGAGTCAATAATTTGAGGCACCACATATCTGTCACCTTGTCATGCTGTGGAGGTTTGCATGTTATTGTGATGCTGAAACCTATGTCACCAGTATCTCAGATGCCAGCAGGGCGACTCATGGTGGACAGGTTTCAGATGAGCTTCCAGAGTAAAACAGACTAGGGAGAAGGACCTAGCAGCCCACTCTCAAAACAGCCATTGAAAACTCTAAGAATAGCAGAGAAGCACGGTCAAATATGGTGCCTAAAAATGAGTCCCTCAGGTTGGAAGGCATGCAAAAGATGACTGGGGAAAAGTTGCCTCCTCAGAGTAGCATTGGCTTTAATGATGGGAATGGAGTAAAGCCCCTGGGACCTCCTTTTGCTGATGTGGTACAACTCAAAATGAGAAGAAACATAGTGTCTGAGACAATGGCCTCAAACATAAAAAGATCGTATGCACGGCATAGTGTTGGATAATGCTTTTTTCTGTTGCTCATAGGGTCACTATGAGTCACATCTGACTCCAGGGCACCCAACAACATTGTCAGGAATTATGGTAGAGCCTGAGTACACAGAAATGAATAATCCAGGGTGCTGAGGATCGCACTGGAAGAGACTGCCCCACACTTAAATAGCTGTAAGTGTGTAGTGAACATGAATGAACAAATGATGACAATGGATAAAGAATATACTAATGTTCTGCCTAAAATATTTCCTTCTACCAAAAAGTGTATTGTTTTTTCTGATTTTTCAGGACATTAAGCAGGACATAGCGCCTGCAGCCGTAGCCCTGTGGAATCCGATCCCGTCAGATCTCGGAAGCTAAGCAGGGCCCGGCCTGGTTAATACCTGGATGGGAGACCACCTGGAACACCAGGTGCTGCAGGCTTGGGAGAAGGACCTGGCAACCCCCTCCCAAAAATCAATCTGCCATTGAAAACCCTATGAACAGCAGAGAAGCACTGACAATAGTGTTTCCCCTGTTGTACAGAGGGTCGCTGAGTCGGATACCAACTCGACGGCACCTAACAACAACAAGCAGGACGTGCTAGCACATGCTTATACTCCCAGCTCTTGGGAGGCTGAGGCAGAAGAATCCCATGTTTGAAGCCAGCTTGGGCTATATAAGGAAGATTTGTCTCAAAATAAACAAGTGAATAAATACAGGACATTAAAACACTTTCTTGGTCTCCTAATTGCTATGGCTACTATGTCTCATGGATAAATCAGCTTTAGGAAATCCTTCCATATTCCATTCTTCATTCTATTGCTGGAGAGTACTTCTAAAAATTTCCCTTCCATTAAACCACAAAGACCCTTCATTCAGCCTACTGCTTCCCAGAGCCTCTGCTTGGGATTCAAGGTCTCGCTAGACCTTGTTTTACTACCAATCTAATCTGACTCCTGTGTCAGCCGTCCCTCTGGTCCAATGCAAGGAACTGGAATAACCTGGGGAGACTCTGTTTTTACTTTTCATCCTGATTCCAAAACCAATCAAAGCTGAATCTCTGATGAGTATAAGACCCAAACATCCCTACTGGTTTTTTTGTTTGTTTTTATTTTTGTTTTGTTTGTTTTGGGTTTTTTGTTTGTTTTTGTTTTTATTTTGTTTTGTTTTGGGTTTTTTTGTTTTTGTTTTTATTTTTGTTTTTGTTTTGAGGCAGGATCTTGTGTCTTAGGCTGGCCTTGAACTCACCAAATTCCTGCCTCAGCCTCCCAACTACTAGGAGTAAAATTTTCTCCCATTAGACCTGGTTTCATCAGCATCTTTTAAAGCTCTTCAAGTGACTCCAATCTATAGCCACGTTTGAGAACTGATATTCAAAAAATAAACCAACCAAACAAAAAATGGCAATCATTCTCAGAAATAAGCTGTGACACACAGGATATTGTATATATGTATATGTAGATGCAAGCATCATACTGCGTTGTAATAACTTGTTTATACACGGATCTTTACTGGATGGAAAACTTCAAGCATTATTTCTCAATCATTGTTATTTGATCCTCCACCTATTTCAATGACTACTATCAAGTAGCCACTCAATGAATGTTTTTATGGAGTGAGTAAATGGGTGAATATATTGCCACATGTTCATAAGGTTCTATTTTTCAATGAAACCAGAATCACTGAGGGTTGGGCGCAGGAAGTTTTTTTAAAAGCTCTTTAGGCAATCCTAACACACAGCCAGGGTTGAGAAGCATGACTAATTTTTACTCATTTTATAAGACCCTCTTTAAGGTCCAGCTTTTTCAGAAGAGCTTTTTCTGATATTCTTCCACTGATATCTGTTATAAATTCTGCTTGTTCTTAAGAGAGAAACATATAATTTCTGTCTTAAATATTTTCTTATTTCACCATGTATGTGCAGCTAGCATTTGACAGCAGGATTTGTGTTTTCTATTGCTTTGCTTCCTTCACAGAGATGGCAACAGAGCTGATCCTAAACTCCAGTAACAAGTGACTAAATGGAGTTATATGGATTTTATGTCAGCATATCATGTTTCTTGAGCCAGGCATATATTACTCAGAAGATCTTAGGCAATCCATAAATTGCTTTAAATGTTCAACATTGTGTAGCATTCAACTTATTTTCTCAATCAGTCCCTAATTCCAAAAGCTTCGATTTAAACAAGAAGTTGAGTTTGAGGCGAACTCGACTTTGACCCCACATATAATAACCCATTCCCTGAAAGATGCAATTCCACTCATCAAATGCAAATAAACAGGTTGCTTTCAGTTTATGAAGGGACAAGGAAATTCAGGATTCAAATTTCATGGCTATGCTCTACGTTTCTACCTTTACCTGGTGTTTTCCTCAGGCAAGTAAAGATGGTGCAAGAATTTGGGAAGCACCTATTTCCACTCATCTTGTGCATGTGAACACCTGATTATTTTCATGGCCAGATCAGAGAATACCATAATGCTTATTGAAAGTGCTGAGGGGTTATTACTCAGCATTACCGTGCTGCTAACTGGTATGATTTTGGTGACTCAGCAGTTAACAGATATACATATATTAAAGACGATGAACTAGTTCAGTGCAGACAGTATACACATATTTTAGCTACTTTTGTTGAGTTATTATGTTTTGAAAGATATCCTATTTTTTCCAAACCCCACTTATGAAACATTTATTAAAATAACATACTTAGCTACAGATGTTCATCAGTGGTGCAGTACTTGCCTCACATGCTAGGGACCCCAGGCTTGATACCCAGCAAAATTAATTAATTAACACACATTTAGAAAAAATCAATTGTATGCATACATCACTACTGAAAACTGTACACTATCATATAAATAGGATTTTATTCTGAGAAAATGGGACAGCATTATTTTTTTCTATGCTGGGACCCTCTTTAAACCTCAATATCAGGGGCTGGGGATGTAGCTTCCTGGTAGAAACACTAGCCTAGAATGTACAGGCCCTGAAATGGATTCCACTGAAAAATGAAATGAAATAAAATTAGTACAGAAATTCTAAAAACCTTCGGTAGCAGAGCTCAGACGTTGGCAATGCTCTCGGCCACAGAACGTCAACAGCCCTGCAGTCTGGCCCTCTGTCTGAGTCCCCAGACACAGTGTGCCTCGGTTGATCCTTCCAGCAACGAGCAGTCAGTCCACCTCACAGCAGCTCTCTGGGGCATCCCTGCTCCGGTTTCACCCCTGCTTTCCTCTGTGCATCTGTTTTGTCATTGCAGGCAAGGCCTGTCCTTTCCCTAAAGGAAATGACCCTTCCCCTGAAGACCATTATCTCTACCTTTTTGATGCCCAGACTTCTCTTCTCCCCTAATTTTTAACTTGGAGATAAATATCTAACTAATAGGTGGTTCCCCAGCCAGGAAAGACGTGCTTGCCTCATCTGCACCTGCATCAGACAGGCAAGATATAGAAAAAACAGAGATCTGGTTATGACGAATGGACAATATTTAACACTTAAAAGGGAAAAATTACACACTTATAATTTCCTAATATAAATACAAAATCTAGGTTTAATAGCTCTTGAAATTTTAACTTTCCTTCCTCTACTACTAGCTGACAGCGAGGCAGGTATGACTCATAGCGACCCTATGTACAACAGAACAAAACACTCCCCGATTCTGTGCCAGCACACAACTTTTTTAAATGTTTAAGTCCATTCTTGCAGTCACTGTGTCAATCTACCTATTTGAGGGTTTTTCTTTTTTTCACTGACGTGTCACTCTTCCAGACATGATGACCTTCTCCAGAGACTGGTTCCTCCTAAAAACATGTCCAATATACAGGACACGCAGTCTAGCCATCATTGCATCCAAGGAGTACTCTGGTTGTACTTCTTCTAGGATGGGTCTGTTGGTTCTTTTGTTAGTCCATGGTATATTCAATATTCATCTCCAGCACCACAATTCAAAAGTTTCAATCCTTCTCCCATTTCTCTTTTTCAATCTCTAGCTTTTATAAGCATATAATGTGACTGAAAATACCATGGCAAGAGTCAGGTGCACGTTAGTCTTTAATGTGACATCTTTATTTTTCAAACCTCAAAGAGGCCTTTTGCAATGGTTTTTCCCAAAGCAATGTGTCTTTTGATTTCTTGACTCCTGCCTCCATGGGTGTTAATTGTAGACCCAAGGAAAACAAAGTCTTGAACAGCCTCAGTCCTTTCTCCATTTATAATGAAGGTGCTCACTGACTCATTTGCAAGGGGCTTTGTTTTGCTGATGTTGAGGCACAATCCATACTGAAGGCTGTGTTCTTTGACGTGCATCAGTGTTTCAAATCCTCTTCACTTCCATCAAGCAAAGTTGTATCATCTGCATATTGCAGGGTGTTAATGATTCTTCCTCCTATTCTTATGCTATGTTCTTGCTCATAAAGTCCAGTTTCTCAAATGCACGATCAACCATTTCAAGAAGTTGCATATGACTAGGAACCGATGGTACTGAAGGAAGAAGTGGAAGCTGCCTTGAAGGCACAGGAAAAACACAGGGTCTAGGAATTGATGGAATATCAATTGAGGTCTTTCAACAAGCAGATGCAACACTGGGAGTGCTAACTGTTTATGCCAAGAGATCTGGAAAATAGTTACCTGGCCAACCGACTAGAAGAGATCCATGTTTGTGCCTATTATCCAAAAGGGAAATCCAACTGAATGAGGAAATTATTGACTGATATCATTAATATCACATGCAAGTAAAATTTTACTAAAGATAATTCAAAAGCGACTGTAGCAGAATATAGACGGGAAACTGTCAGAAGATCAAGAGGGATTAAAAGAAGGCGGGGAACCAGGGATAACATTGCTGATGGATTTCAGCAAATGGATTTTGGCTGAAAGCAGAGAATATCAGAAAGATGTTTATCTATGTTTTATTGACTAGGCAAAGGCATCTGACTGTGTGGATAACAACAACAACAACAAAATTATGGATAACATTATAAAGAATGGGAGTCCCAGGGCACTTAATTGTACTCATGAGGAATATGTACATGGACCATGAGGCAGTCATTTGAACAGAACAAGGAAACACTTCTTGGTTTGTAACGTCAGGAAAGGTGTGTATCAGGGCTATAACTTTCCTCAAACACTTGTTAAATAAAGTTGCCAGAATGGTGACTCTCATAATCCTCTATAGCGTCTACAAATTTTCATCAGGATTAAAGAAACTAACTTTTTATGAGATTTTTCATTTTGTGTTTTTGATACAGGATCTTGATCTGGTGCCCAGGCTGGCCTTGAACCCCTGAACTCATGGGATCTTCTGCCTTAGCCTCCCAGGTGCTTGTGATGACAGGCATGCACTACCACACTGGGCTAGAAACTAATTTTACAGCAGAAATTTATTGAGCTATTACTTTATGTGGTAAGGACACCTGTTTCCTATCCATAATTATTGCCTGTAAAGTTACTTTAGTCTTAATAGATATAAATTTGTGGAAGTAGTTGATGAACATCTGGGAAAAAATTTGTTAAGAACCAAATATTTGTAAAGCACTCAGGCCCACACAGATACACACACACACACACACACACATACACACACACATACACACACACACACA
>VMDO01027140.1:0-25694 GCA_007922755.1 Pedetes capensis
TTTTTTTTCTCTTTAGACATCCATAATATCAATAAAGATGTCATAGATGCATAGTATATTTCAGAAACAGGATACAGCTGTTATTTCAGCCACAGAGACAATGTTCCTTGGGGGCTCTTTCATTGCTTTAACACTAATCTGTGACAAAAAGGTCTTGTCAGATTCTTATTGCATTTAAGAAGCTTTTGGTGAGATTTGTATTGATCTGGAATAAAGCAACTGACAACATTGCAATAAATTTTTACTACTTAGTACAGATCAATGTGTGTTTTTCCTCTCAAACTTTTTACAGAAAATTGCCTTTCTTTTTAAAGATATTGCCAAGACACTATTAAGAAAGTAATATTCAAAAAGTTGCACATGTTAATAAAGAGGAAAAAATCCATTATGCTTTGATCTACATTTTCCTGAGATCAGTTGTATCTGATATGATGTATGTAAAATACCCACAAACACAAACAAGAACATCCAGATTCTATAGTGATTGACAGAAAGCAGAGGGAACTAAATATACTGTCTTTTAAACTGATCACCTCATATATTTTTAAATGTTCTCCATGTCATATTAAAATTATATGGTGACAAATTGAAATGAATAAATATACCATTATGTTCTACTTGCTTATATATTTTAAGAGTGTCTCCTTTCTCCTGTGGTCTTTAAATATTTGAGGTCATATGTTAATATGATGTTTTAATTGATACTCATTTCCAGAAATTTTTTTTTGCATTTCTTCATGCCTTGTATTATGTTCATGCAAATATAACAATTTTAGCACTCAGGTATTAATCAGTTGTATATCTAACTAAGGACCTATTTTGTCTAATACGTACAGGGAATAAGAAAATAATTTTCTTCAACAACCTACTGCAACAATTTCCAGTGGAAGAGTAGATATGATAAGAATTTCCACATTTTTATTATAGTATATTCTTAATAAAGATTTCTATTGAATTATAAATATATTCCTGCAAATAGCACCTAGGGAGGGATAGCACTGTTTTTAAGTTATTTAATGAATGCTAAGTGCTTAGAACAGTAGCTTTTGTTAAATCATTATAAAGAAAAAAATCTGTAGGAAAAATTTTATTTGTTGAGAATCTTTAAATAGTTAAATTCTAATGTTCAATAATATCTTCTCTCATTTCTTTTATTTTCTAGAATAATATTCTTGCCCAGATAATACACTTTTAAAATATCATAGTGTGTTATGTATACTTTTAATCTGCAAAGTGCTTCAAGAGTTTATGGGGGAAAATTTTAAACTAACGGCATTTCTCACTTTTCAGTTTAACTTCTGTATCTGAAATGTTTTGTTGATTTTACATAGTGTTCTATTGATTTCACATAGTGTTATTGGCTTCAGAATGACGTCATATAAATATGAAATAAGAGCCTTTACTCAGCATCAAATTTTGTTAGCATTAAGGATTGCCGTAGCCTGCAGTCATAACAGTATGGCATCTAATCCTGTGAGATCTCAGAGGCTAAGCAGGGTGGGCCTGGTTAGTGCTTGGATGGAAGACCGCCTGGGAGCACCAGGTGCTATAGCCTTGGGAGAAGGTCCTGGCAACCCCCTCCCAAAAATCAGTCTGCCATTGAAAACCCTATGAATAGCAGAGAAGCACTGATAATACTGTTTCGCCTGTTGTATGTAGGGTCGCCATAAGTCTAACACCAACTTGAGGGCACCTAACAACAACAAAGGCTAAAATTAGGAATATTGTTGACCTTCTGAAATAGTAAAGGCCTTATAACAAATCTGAATAATAAATTCTTCCCTATTCGTATGAGTCTAACAATATTGGTTAGTTTTGTATTTTGTTTTAGTAATAAAATTTTAAATCTATAAATATATAGGTTTTTTTGAAAAGTTATTTTTATTCTTTTTGTATGTAAGATTAGGCTATTCAAATAGCTTTGATTTGTATAACACTTTTCTTTCAAAAGGCTTATAAATGTACAGAAAATTCATTAAATGCTTAAACATAATTTACATATTTCTCTTCAAGTATATTCAGCTAAGGCAAGATGTAAGACCATGTAGCTATTTCTTAATTTTTACACATGATTGATGCAGCACACTAAAATTTGTCTTTTGATCAAAAGATCATATCCCAACTGACAAATAAATATGAAAATTCAATAGCAAACAGGAAAAAGAAATAACATCAGGGTGTTAAACTACAGAATTAAGAGAAGGCTGATATTGGAATTTGCCCTGGGTTAACTGCCAGTATGTTGCTGGCTTATCGCCTGAGTTATAATGGGCCACATGTCAGGAACAGGAGGCAATTTGTGATGCCCTTGAAGGGTGAGAAATAGGATTTGAAAAACTTGAAGAAAACCAGAACCTACACAATGTGACATATTAAGGACAATAATCAGGGGAAGAGGATAGAGAAAAACTCAAAACTCAAAAAAACTTTAAAGAAACTTTCCAAAGTTGGGCTTCCTTAGCTCTAATGAAGCGGAAGGAAAAAAATTAATGCAGAGAATTTCATTATAGCCAACATACCCTCAAGCAAATAATTATTTATGTTTCAGCTTAAAAAATCACAGTTTGATGATCTGAAAATAACACATGCAGAAAGTATAAGATAGTTTGTCATTGATAAGTGCTTCGAGGTACATACTAAAGCTCAACAGAAAATCCTCTCTGAAGGGAGGTATTTTGAATTCAAAACACCAAGGACATCTGCAGAAATGGAGCTCATATCAACAAAAAATATTCTTAACATGTAAAAGCATGAGTAAAAGAGTTGGAATAAAAGAAAATTACAGAACCAGACCTATACCTAATGCAGAATTATGATAAACAGGATATTTAAAAGTCATTAATATGTTTAAAGTAACTGATAATATCTTGGTGCAATGGTGCATGCCTACAATTCCTGCGACTCTGTAGTGAGGAGGTAGGAGGACAAGCTCAAGACCTGCATAACTTAGTGAGACACTGTCTCAAGATGAAAAAATCTTAAAAGGGGACTGGAAGTGTCACAGCTCAGTGGTAGAGCATTTGCAAAGTGTTCACAAGGCCCTGTACCACAAAGATAAATAAATTCATCCACTCATTAAATAAATAGTAACTGAGAATAGACTTTTCAAGAAAAGGAAAAACACAATATCGATAAATTGGGAATCAAAAAGTTATAATCAAATTGAAAATGAATCATATAATGGTCAGATTAGGGTTTTTTTCCTCTACTAGTGGAAAACTAATTGGTTTTGACTCATTCCTCTTGTGGAAAAAAAGACAAAAGGTGAATAAGAACAAATAGTAAATAACTAGCTACAAGTGTTTGTTATAGTTTTGGATATGGTTTGTGTGCGTCCCTAAAGGGTTCTTATGTTGGAAGCTTGGTCTTTAGTGTAGCAATGTGGACAGGTATTGGGACTTTTATGAGGTAGGGATTAGAGCAAGGTAATTAGTTCATTGTCAGCTCACCCCAAGGAAGAGATTAACATAGTTCTCATTAGACCCCCAGGTAATTCCCAGGAGAGGAGCATGCTATAAAACCTGAGACTAGCTTCTCCTTTCTCTCGGGTTTCCTGTATCAACATGTGATCTCTTCCTTGTGCAGGCACTACTGCCATGATGCTGATAGGGAGGTTGACATAGCCATTAGCAGGTGATATGGAGGAAAAGAGGGATTGAAAATGGCTCCTGCATTTCCACCATGATGAAAAAACCATATGCATCTCTGATACTGGAAGAATATTTTCTCTTTTTTCCCTTTATTAGTAAATGATGATGGGGTACAGAGTAATACAGCATTGGCTTTTTCCATTATCCATCCTTTATATCACTTTTGGCAACACTTTCATCAGCCCACAAAGTTTATGGAGCCTTATGACTAATAAGTAGTAAAACTCAAATGCTTATTTGGGTTATATTCCTCTATTTTTCTGAAGTACTCATGAAGTTGTGCTATTTACATTGAGATCATCTTCTCCCCATTCATCTCTCTCTATATTGACCCTCCTACTCATCTCATCTTGTATAATAGCTCTATCTATACATATTCTTATATCTCATATAATAGATCTTATATAATAGATCTAGATATACATTTTGCTGCTATGCATCATTAGCACTGAGATCAATAAATATATTCAGAAAATGGAAATAGAATCCTGAAAAATATTCACAAATGTAGTGTATTCTGATAGCTGCTGTAACTTGTATTGCTAATTAGTGGAGCAATGACACAAAACCCAATAAATAGTGGTAGAAAAATGTTTCTTCAATAATTGTGTTATGCTACATCATTCCTCGGCTTTGTAACATCAGGCCAATAGTTTCCAAATTACTTTGTGAATAAGGCTCCTTATTGCAATAAACTCTTATTTCTATTAACTCTCTTTTTATGGAACTTAAGGATTATTAGTTCTCCATTCTCAAGGAGAAAAATACACATATGGGCCAAAGATAAATTTATATAAAGCAAAACTTAAATATTAAGATTTGGGGTAGTAAACACTTCTTAAAATGAGCTACAAAAAATGTAAAATTTAAAGAAACTAATTTGATGAATTTGAAAATTTTAAAAAAATAAAAAATTTTGGACCACAAAAGACAGCATAAATTGAGTAGACAGATAAGCTATGCCATAAAAGATGTTTATAACTGTATTATGCAGATATTATAAAACACATACACTAAAATGACAAATTAAAATAAAAGTGTATAGAAAACAAGAACATTTTACAATTTCAATTTTTTAGTAATCAGAAAACGTAAAATAAAATACAATTATCCAACATTTGATTCCCATCAGCCTAGAAAAATATTTTTAAGTTGTGCTGTGTCCTGTGAAGAAGGTATTGCTTAGAATGGAACCTGAATATCTGGAAACATTATTCAAACAATACCAAAATTGAAACTATGCATATCCCTTTTAGGAAGAGTTTTGTTCCTAATTATACCCCCAATAAAATTATGGCTTGGAGTTTACATAATGAGGAACAATAAAGATGGTGAAAAAAACCACAGAGCACTGTGAGTCTCTTCCAACAGAAATTTAGTTCTAGCATTACATGCCTCCCAGCAAATAAGATGCACAAAACAGCCTAAGAAATGGTATTGATTCTGCTTCAGTGTATGTAAATTTCTGTACCACTATTTACTCTCTGGTTGGCTGACAATATACTGTTCCATTTTCCTACTTTGCAGCATCCAGTTTTTGAGCAGGTGAGTTTAGTTTGTATTATTTCCAAGTTAAATATACACCTAACAGAATTTTATCTCCAATGTGTATGGCAAAGGAACATTTGCACAGGTATATCCAATCTGTCTTGTTAAATAACAGCAATAACTTAAAACAGCACAAAGATCTGTGAACAGTGGCATTGGTAAAATAATTGTGATATATTTGCAGAAGTTAAAATGAACAAAGTCCAGAGGATGAGTCTATGTGAATGAAATTCTAACCTGTAAAAAGGAATAGTAAGAATAAGAATAATAAAGTCAAAGATAAATATCAGTAACAGGACTCCAACTTAAATAGCTTACTCAAACATTAAAAATACTGGTAAAGTTAAATCATACATTGTTTAGTGTATTTTTATTTTAAATAAAATTAAGGTAAATACAACTTAGCTTTGTAATTTTCTTGGGGGGGTTAGCAAGAGGTCAGGATAAAAGAATGTACATAAAAAGTAAAATAGTGCGTATGATTATTAAAGTTGATGGTTTTTCATTAAAGGTATGTATTTACTTATTTTTAAACTATGCTATCTTTGAAATGTATAATATAGTGCACTACAAGAAGAATGTAAACTGTGTTAATTTCACATTAGGTGACCTATCTTGAATGTAGTTACTTGCAGTTTCCAAGTAGCATTTACTAGAAATATAATATGTCAGTTTTATGTCTAAATGGTGTTCCAGCATTTTTAAATAATGTGATACAATATACTGCATTTAAGAACACAGCTCTGGCCATTGCCTATCAATATGTGTTTATGCAGAAAGAAAACAACTGCCAAACAAGGCAGTGTACACATATAATCCCTGCACTCAAGGGGCTAAGGCAGAAGGATCTCCAGTTCTAGGCCAGCCAGTTACACAGTGAGATCCTATCTAAAAAAAAAAAATTACATATATACACACATATATACATGTGTATTAAATATGATAATAACTATAAATTAAAATGCTCATAATTATTATCTTGATTTTTTTTATTTAAAGCATATACCTTCCAGTTCTCATACTCCTCACCTTTGGAAGAGACAAGGTAACTAAGTTTAAAAACAAATAAAAATGCATACAATTTTCTCTATTAAAAGGACTCTTTATTTCCAAGGAGACATATTTGTATCATCTGTCATGTGTTGTCATCTTGTATACAAGCAGTGTATAACTTTGAGAATAATGGCTAACCTTACTGATAAGATTTAAATTTAATATATTTTATTTCAAGCTGCATATTCATGTTTCTTCCAAGGAAAATGGAAGTTGGCAAAGTGTAACTTCTGTTTCAGAATCTGAATATTAGAAGTTAACATAGTGCTATTGATAGCAGCATTTGAATTGCTGTTATTATAAACATCTTTAGAAGTACACACAGGAGAAAGATGTGGGAATCCACTCCCAAAGCAATCTTAAAACAATCAGCCATTGAAAACCCTATGAGTTCACTGTGATTTGGACTCAAATGGGAGGCACCTAACAACAACCTTACAAGGACATACTTTTATGAATAGCATATTTAGGGAGAAATTATCTGCAAAAGGAATATATTGGAATAAAAACTGTCACACAAAATAACTTCTAAATAAACTGAGTCCTTTTAAGGAAGTTGCTTAGTGAATACATTTTAATCCTAAAAAGTCTTCAGTTTTTTTTTTTTAAGTAGTTACTCTATTAACTGCTTACTGTTTAATTTGTGGTTCAACATTCAGTAAAATCCTGCTAATAGATACTCATAGTTAAAATATTTGAAATCTTATTCAAATAGAATATTAATTATAGATGATTGCTATAAAATAATTTGGTGTTGTTGTCGTTTGGTGCCATCGAGTTGGTATCCAACTCATAGCGACCCTCATAGGGTTTTCAATGGCTGACTGTTTCGAGATTGCCTTGGGAGTGGATTGCCAGGTCCTTCCCCCATTTTGCGGTGCTGGGAATTGAATTCGGGACCTCAGAGACTGCAGTGCAGTGCTCTACCAACTGAGCTAAATCCCAGCCCCATAAAACAATTTACTATGTATAATTTCAGAATGTCTTTGTACTAAAATAAGTGCAGTTTTCAAAAAGGTAGGCATATATTTCATTACTTATTAGATTTCTGTTATCCTTCCTCCAAATAACATATGATTTGGTACTTAGCATTTACACTGTCTCATAGATTTTGAAGAGATTTATGAATGAATAAAAATAAAATATTGCAAGTAAAGTTCAAGGTAATGCAAAAGATAAAAGGTGCATTGATGTCACTATAGTGGTAACATTGAAGAAATAATGGATGAAGGGTAGCCAAACATGTAGCAGTGGCAAATTCAGACTATAAATCCAGTGGGAGATCAACTTTTTAGATTTGGTCATGCCTAAAATAGAATATCCTAGTGAGTATATCATTTATTCCCCATGTATGCAAAACAGTTCTAGCAGGCAATATTTCAGTTATTTAATTGGAAAATGGTAAATACAATGATGAGGTATTATGATTAATAGATATTTATAATATCTGTATAACTAACAATGAAGTGATTTTTAAGGCTGTAGGTATAGAGAACAAAAAATAGCACCTGAAAATAGGCCTTTTCTCTTATATTAGTTTTTTGATCTTCCTACAATCAATTGTGTAACCTGGAATCACTTGTACCAGATTGATATCAGAATTTTGGATGTTACTGATCTCATGTTATCAATTATCAATTAGAAGCTAAATTAGAGCCGGGCAGCGTGGTGCATGCCTGTAATCCCAGCGGCTTGGGAGGCAGAGGCAGGAGCATCACAAGTTCAAGACCAGAGGCAGTCTGTGTAACTGTGTAACTTAGGAGACCCTGTCTCAAAAAGTAAAAAAATGGGATGGGAGTGCAACTCAGTGGTCCAGCACTTACAAAGCATGCAAGCGCGAGGCCCTGGGTTCAATCTCCAGTACTGAAAAAAAAAAAAAAAAAGCTAAATTATATTTCCAAAGCAAAGCAAGCTTTCATACTTTGCATAGGCTAAGTGCATAGTGCAAAGGTAAATTGAAACAGCTATCATAGCCGGGTACCATAGCTCACACCTGTAACCCAAGCAACTTGGGAGGCCAGAGACAGCCTGTGTTAACTTAGCAATGGACTAGTAGGGGAACAGTCCAGTGGTAGAGCACTTGCAAAAAGGCCCTGGATTCAACCTCCAAGTACTATAAAATAAACAAACAAACAAACAAATAAATAAAGATAAAATAAAACAAGTATCACAACCTCAATCTTGTCCATAATTACTGAAGCAACTCATATTTTATAGTAGACATTAGAGGTTAATATAAATGAAGGAGAAAGGTGAGCCTTAATACATTTCTTTGGGGTTTTAACAGGGAACCTTTCCTTCTCTTTTGTTTGTAGCATCTTGTGTCAAAAGACAACCTTCATCTATGTTCAAATGTTCTTAACAGGTTAGCTATAAGAGTCAATGTGATGTATTTTTTCACAATATTTTTCACCCATATATTAAATAGGAAGTTCCATTTTATCCATTAAAAATCCTAATTTTACTTAAATAATTTCTGATTATGATTGATTTAACAACATATAGTTGGTTATAAAGTTAACATAAAACTTGCATTGGTAAATCATATCACTAGTTGGCAAATCATACCAAAGTACTTAATGTGTTCCATTTTAATATTCATCTTGTTTCTGTGAACCAGAAGATTGTACATTATTTTAAAAATTAAAGCTGAACTTCTTGGAAATTCTTATATATGTCCAGGAAATTTGTTTCTCAAGAGTGAAGTGATAAAGATATAGTTCAAATGCATGCTTTACTGATAAATCCATTTGCCTCTTATATTTCAGTAGTTTTTTTGTGAATCAAAATTTTGTAATAACATTCTGAAATATTTAAACACTATATGATAGAGCCCGAAAGACAAATTGTAATTTACAAATGGTTAGGTATTGAAGAATTACTATTACCTTTTTGTTGTTTTTGTGCATGAATTTAAAAAGTTAAATATTTTTACATAGATGTTTTAGGATATGTGGTATTCTTAGAAATGTTAGTTTCTTATTTTTAATAATGAATTTTTCTGAGAAATAATAAAATCTATTTCTTTCTCAGAAATTCACAAAGATTATTAGAACCTTTTAAAAAACTCAGGATGTTTGTGTTAGTGGTTAAGATGTACTTGTTTAGATCAATAAAGAATTAATAGTAATGACAAAATTACTATTAATTTCTTTCCTTCCAGAATACCAGTTATTATCTCAAAATTTTAAAAAAGGTTCAGGGGAATAAAAGGGAAACATGTAAGTATAGTTACTTTTCTGGGGTACCAGAAAAAGATGTTAAGTTGATTTGAAGTACGGCTTTGGGGAAACCAGAGAGTGTGCTCTTCATTTCCTGATTCAGTCATGCTAATTTTCAATCTCATTCCCTTACCTCGGCCAATTTTAACTTCAGTTTTTCTGGAATGAAAGAAATCAGACAGTACCAATACTGGATCAGATTAATGTTATTTACTTCATAGATTTGGATTCTCTGGAATTCTTTTTGTCAGAGACTAAAGTGTAATTGTTTAAGTCAACAAAGAACTAGCATCTTTGCATCTTTTGCATTTTTAACAAAACCAGAAATGTACTACTGCCAACAGAATTTGTATGTATATTTAATATGTATAGTATAGAATATGTAGAATAGAATCTGTTTGATCAAATAATATATCACTTATAACTGAGATAAACAAAAAGAAAACACTGTATTAGACTTCTCATCCCATTAATGGCAAATTACCATCATAACTCCCCAATCATACTCTGGCTTCATTAAAGTGTTCATTCATAACAACGTATTTTATGATTATTTCATGTAATTTCTAGGGGGAATCAAATTAATAATTATTATAATATCTTTAACCTTCCTGAAGTTATTTCTGCATTATAAGGAATATAAAAACTATATTTAATGCATTCTTTAATTGGCCATCACATTAATTCTTTTGTAGAGTAATAAATTGGGCAGACCATTCTTATTATTTGTCCTATGTACACTGGAATTTCATTTTCAGCATGTTTAAAAAGGAATATTAATGTAGATTTAAATTAGCATTGTTACAATAAATAAATTATAAAATACCTAACCACAAATATTTGACTCTGTCTTTGCACCTTTAATTCAATTATGTATCTCACATGGACATAGTATATAGACTTTGTAGAGTTTGCATCCTCTCTAACTGGAGAAAAGATAATACAATGCATGAGATGTTAAACAAAGAAACAATAAAGGACTTTGAGAAAAGACACATTCTACTGTTTTTACTAAAAGAAAAATACATCACTTTTTTAAAGGTCTAATAAATCTACAGTAAATATGCATTGGTACTAAATAAATTTGCCAAAAAGGTTGTTTTTCAACTTGCATAATGTTGTTGTTGTTGTTGTTGTTGTTGTTAGGTGCCATCGAGTCGGTATCCGACTCATAGCGACCCTCATAGGGTTTTCAATGGCTGAGTGCTTCGGGATTGCCTTGGGAGTGGAATAGGATATACTATATTTCACTAATAATAGAATGTACATTTCTTTCAATTTTAACATGTGTGAATTAGGGATGTAACTTAGAATAGATGCTATATTGGGATAAAAATGTGAAATTTGAAATATAAGTAACTACAAGATTTGAGGGAGAAGGACCTGGCAACCCCCTCTCAAAAATCAATCTGCCATCGAAAACCCTATGAACAGCAGAGAAGCACTGACAATAGTGTTTCCCCTGTTGTACAGAGGGTCGCTATGAGTCGGATACTGAGTCGGTGGCACCTAACAACAACAACAACAACAACAACAACAACAAGAACAACAACAACAACAACAAGATTTGAATGTTTCAATTGTCCCAAAAAGCATATTTCAAAATCCCCACTTCTAAAGTGAATGTATTAGGAATCTATGACCATTGGGAAATGATTGTGATGAGGACATGAGGACAGAGACTTTGTGAATAAAACTGTTGCCCTTTCTGTAAAAGATACACCAGTAGCTAGCTAGCGCCCTCCACTATGTAAGAATCCTGTGAACCATAAAGTGAGCCCCTGCTAGACTCTAATCTGCTGATTCCTTGATCTTGAACTTCTCAGTTTTCAGAAGTGTGAAAAAAATACAGTTGTTTATTAGCTAGGCAGTTAATATTATTTTGTAACAACACCTAGACTGGACTAAGACACTTATTCTGGATCATGAAAGAGTCATGTATCCAACATCCAACATTAGTTTAAAGCAAAAGAACAGCAATAAAATGAAACCATTATGATGAAACTTCTTGTGTGTTCAGGTATGTCTGCCCCCCCCTCACTACAACAAACATGAATAAATAGTTCTAAGTAGGAAGTTCATCACCATCCTTCTTTTATTATAATTTAATAACATATATATTTAATATACCCATCTTTATAAATAATGCTTATTTTAGTCTTTTTGGATTTTTATGTACATGTGCCTTATTTTAGCTATTTTATAAAATTTCACTTTTCTTTCTTTCTTTTTTTGATTTGTTTGTTAGGTGTCTTGAATTTTGCCCAATTCATAGTGACTTTCATAGGATTTTCCATGGCTGATTGTTTAAGGACTGCTTTGGGAGTGGATTGCCATGCCCTTCTCCCATTTTTGCAGTGCTAGTGGTCAAACCCAGGACCTCAGAGACTACACCGCAGCACTCTATCAACTGAATTAAGTCAGAGTTAGCTTAATTAATATTAACTACTTTTTGGTTCTAGAAATTTTATATCTCTAATTGATGTTTTATTTTGGTTAATGTCTGTCTAAGTGTTGATTGCCTACAGCCATAGCCCTGTGGCGTCTGATCCCACTAGATCTAGGAAGCAAAGCAGGGTCAGGCCTGGTTATTACTTGGATGGGAGACTGCCTGGGAACACCAGGTGCTGTGGGCTTAGGAGAAGGACCTGGCAACCCACTCTCAGAACACAATCTGCCATTGAAAACCCTATGAATAGCAGAGAAGCACTGACAATAGCGTTTTACCTGTTGTACATAGGGTTGCTATGAGTTGGATACCAACTTGACGGCACCTAACAAGAACAACAGGTATTTATAGTTTCATATTAGTATTTTTCACTAGCATTTTTCTATAATTTTCCAAACTATTGTGGATGAAAGTTGCAGTAAAAATTATATGTAAAATAATTTCAAATACATTATCCATTACTTAAAAGATTTAGTCCCTCAAATCATTAGTTTAACTTCTGCAAGATACTCATAATAGTGATCCTTTACACAGTCTTATAAAATATTCCTAAAATACAGGAAAATGCCTGAATTAGGCCTACATTTATGTAGCTCTTTGTTGGGATTCTCAGGGGATAGAGAGTACTCCAAACACAGCCAGTCCCAGGAGGTCATCTATCCCACTTGGAATCCTATGGGGCAAGATAGCAACTGGTCACCTTTGCTATACATCCAGGTATCTCACTCTTCCCCCCTCCCATCCAGTGGGTCAAGATGACACCCAAGGTATGGTAGCATCTAAAGCCTCCCTGGTGCCCAAGTTGTCATTTCTGATCGAACACTGTTCCCCTGATTGGCTGGCTATCAGGCCATAAAAACTCTGGAGTTCAGAGTTCAGCAGCCATTCTGAACACCATCCAAGATAAGTTCACTGGTCCTTGTGGTTCCTTAGGAGCTCAAGGCCCATTTACTCATCTGCCTAGCCTAGCCTTCAGCCTTCCTCTGAACTGCCTTCATCATACTTCAACCTGCCTGCCACCTCTGTTCAACCCCAAAGTCTACAATGCTGGATATACTACAGAGACCAACAGCTTCTGGAGGCAAGATTCAGGGAGTCAAGCTCAGGGCCCCAGAGTGGCAAAAGCTGTGAGCTGGAAGAGCAAAGACACCGGACACCTGGGAGGCTCTGCCCCAGTTTAGCACTTCCCTTCTCCAGCTCCCTTTCCCCTCTCCCTAATCCTCCATTCCTTTCCCCTCCTTGTAAATAAACCCCTCCTTCTCTCCTGTACCTGACACTCTGTTCTCCAGCCACAGCCTGGCCACCAGGTGCAGTGTCTGGGCACCTACCTATTGCTTCCATTCACAATGCAGAGAAAGAGAAACCCCAGGAAGCTCCTCAAGGTTGAACAGGATACTGATTAGAATATGAGTATAGAAGCACATTTTTAAAAGTTTAGTTTGGTCATTTTATTATCAGCAGACCCCAGAAATAGTACACAAAACATTATTTGTCATTTTACCTTAGAGCCTAGTTTTTGCTTCCAGTTTACAGTTATTTTGTATAGGATTTGTTTCTAAGTTTCACTGTATGTAGATATCATAACCTTTATTCTAGTAGAGGTTTAGCTTTGCTCTGGAGTACTTCCAGGTAAGTAGACAAATAGGCATTCACCTAGATTGCTTTTTGTCCTCTTGTGAGATTATGAATGCATAGCTGTGATCCTTGTGATACTGCAGAAAAGAATTTAAGTGACAGACACAAGCAGAGGTAAAGTTTATTATAGGAAAAGAATTAAAGAAAGGTAATGATCTCAGAAGGAAAGTAAGTTCTGTACTATCTTAAGACTTGAGTTCGATTCCTGATTCCCAGCTCTCCAAAAATGGGAGGACATGGCAATCCACTCTTGAAGGAATCTCAAAACAATCATCCGTTGAAAACTCTTTGATGGTCACTGTTCGTCAGATTTGACTAGATGGCACCTAACAACAATAAAAGATACACTTATCCCAGGAAATTTCATGAGAGCAAACTAATAAGCAATAACCAGCATGACACAGTAAATAGTATGAGATAGAATATTACAAGGTACTAATAAGTATGATGCTATCTCTGTGTGTTGTTGTTGTTGTTAGGTGCCTTCGAGTCGGTATCCAACTCATAGCGACCCTCATAGGGCTTTCAATGGCTGACTGTTTCGGAATTGCCTTGGGAGTGGATTGCCAGGTCCTTCTCCCATTTTTGTGGTGCTGGGAATTGAACTCGGGACCTCAGAGACTGCAGCGCAGCACTCTACCAACTGAGCTAAGTCCCAGCCCATCTCTGTGTGTAGGACTAGTTAAAGGGAGAAAGAATCTCCTGGGAGACTGAGCAGACAGGATAAGCATTGTATAAGTTAGAATTGAGCTGGGCCTAAGGAAGAATGGTGTAAATACTGACAACTGGATAAGCAAGTCAAACTCACTCCAAATGAGGCAGGAAATGGGAAGGAATTCAGAGTGAGAGAGGCAGTTTTCTGAAATAGTGGGAATTCTCAGTTTTCCAGAGCGAAGAATAAAAAATTTGAGTAAGTTTTCAGAGGCAAATAAGTTGAAACAAACCCTTGAAAGACAGAAGGTATCAAGCATGCTTTCAAAAAAAGTAGGTTATTACTAAGATCTTTGAGCAGAGTATTTGCATATAGCAGATAATCAATTGAAGATATTATTCTAATTACATACTATTGTATCAAAAATTTATGAAGCCATTTCTTTGGTATCCACTAGCTATTGACCACATACACAGGAAATAAACTGAAGAAAGAACTACCTGATCTCATTTACCAAATAGAAACATGAAAGAGAAATACTGTGTTTAAAAATGTCTTTAGTTGTAGTGGTGGGAGGCATAGTTTTTGTTTTCATAAGTACATATATGTATCTCACCATTTGCTAAAGGAACAATGCAGTATTCTCAACTTAAAAGACTTTCAAACCACCATCAACATTTGTTTGACATTATCCCTAGTTATTTTTCTCCAAAATATAAAGCTCTTATCATAGAAACTCTTTTTATAGAAAAATAGTACATCTGACACAAAATATTCCAAGATTTTACTTTTTGACATTAAGAATATATCAAGGATGAATAACAAACATGCCAAGTTCAATTTCTTCCTAATATTATTGATTGGTGTTATGAAAACTGTCCCTAAAATCATTATTATTATTTCTCTAAGTACTTAAAAAACTTACATATGAAATTCTCAAACCTGAGCCATTTTGATGAAATTGAAAATCATACATACAGAAAAACAATATAGCTTTAGGTACAGTTGGCTTATTTTGACACATTTATTTGTGTTCATTAGAGTTCTTTCCTAAAATGGACATAGTCATGGGATTTGTTTCCAGATTGTACAGTTTGTTCTATTTCAGAACCTCAACTCTTAAAGTTGGACAGCTGTTTTATAAATGCCTATCTCTAGTCACAGGAGGATTCTGTGGCCATATGGGAAGATATACTAAACCCTTTCAGTGTGGAGAAAATGAGTAGCTGCTCATAGCTTACTAATGATAACATTTTATTTGTGCCAGTCATCACAAGAATATTTGTGAATTGCAAGTGGTCTGTTGTTGTTGGTAGGTGCCATCGAGTCAGTATCCAACTTACAGTGACCCTCATAGAGTTTTCAATGGCTGACTGTTTCGGAATTGCTTTGGGAGTGGATTGCCAGGTCCTTCTCCCATTTGTGCGGTGCTGGGAATTGAACTCCAGACCTCAGAGACTGCAGCGCAGCGCTTTACCAACTGAGCCAAATCCCAGCCCGTGCAAGTGGTCTAGTACGTGCTATATGTGGAGTTGGCCAGATAGCGGGAGAGGAAAGGAGTATTCTATATGACCAATGTATGAATTATAATGCTAGTGAAGTTTGCCCAGTTCTAACTCATCAGGGCAATGTACTTCAAGCTGCACTTGAGAATCCTAAGAAGAAATACAAAAGCAATGGACATGCAGGGCTCAGTGGCATGTGCCTGTAGTCCCAGCTACTAGGAAGCTTGAGGTAGGAGGACCACTAGATTGAGGCCAGAGGCAGCATGTGCCACTTAAAGAGATCTTATCTCAAAACAAAAACAATATAAAAGGGACTAGGGTGCAGCTCAGTGTTGCGGGATTTGTCTAGTATGAATGAGGCCCTGGGTTCAAACACTCTGTAACAAAAACAAAAATAGAACAAAACAAGAATATTTGCAAAGAGGAAATGGAAGTTAAGAACCCAGAGAGATTGTCCAGGACCCTTGCTGCAGAAGGTGGTGAACATCGCATCCAGAGGAATAGAAAGAGGGTAAACGTCAAAGATTGAGTTGTGGGCTACAATTATGTTTATAATTATGTCACATATATTCAATGATCAGAAACAATGAAAATTTCATGAATGACACTGAAGAGTGCTTTAGAACTGTGATAAATAGAGAATAGGTAGTAGGCTTCCCTTTTATATAAAGCATTTGAAGAATTTGTTCAGAAAGATGTGGTTACTGAAAAAAGTTCTAGTAGATTGGAAACCATTAGCACAATCATATGAGTCTAAGAGAAGAGGCACAGGAAGCAATTTCATGGACAGGCTCCACCGCTGTCTCTATAAAATGAGAGAGGGAAAAATGTATTCTTTATCTTAAGGCTTTGTGCATTCTATTGAAAAATGACTTCCCAAATGGAAAGAGGAAGCTTTGGTTAGTAACATAAGCTCATTATTAGCAAAGATAACTTAAGAGAGACATTGTGTGCTTCTCCTCAAGGGGTTTTACTGAAGGACTGTGCTAAAGGAATGCTACACTCAAAAGGGCAAATAATGAATGATCCAGTCAATTGAAGTAGCTATTTGACTAGGGAAATTATCATAACTGACAGCACAGGTTTATTTGTAGTCAAATAAACTAAATTTAATCTGGATGAGTTTAGGACCTTGCTCTCATTTTAGTAGAGTGCATGTGTCACTGATAACAGTAACTAGGCACTGCCCAGGAAAATATCATAAACATACCCAGCTACACTATGATAGACAGATGTTTACTTGTTAGTTATACCAAAAACCACTGTTAGTATCAGTGGTCATATTATTTCATTTTTACCTTAAACAATTTGAAATGCACAAAATATATTTATTTCCTTTATTCATGTGATTATAGATGGTAAAGAATCACATTTTGAACATGTCTTCTCTATTATGTAATGACATACAATATACAATTTACATTATGTTTATGTTTTACTACCCAAGGTTTTATACCCTAAAGTCATGATTGAAATCATGACTGAACCACTTTGACCATGGGATGAGGTACACTAAGGGACTTTTTAAAGTGATAACATATGTTTTGTTTGATTTTTAACTATGGAAACAAATCCTCCCAAAAGAAGTAATTCCAATGCAATGAGAAATAGAGAAACCCAGTTGACAATTCAGAAAGACACAGAGAATGTCACAGGTATGAACTCAAGAACTGTACACCTTCAAGGAGTCTGAGAACATTCAGTCCTCAGGTCTCATTGGCTAAGATTAAGGAGAGTGACTGACCTAACTTTTCTTATCAGATTTTCATCATTCACTCATTCAACATATAGTTATGAGAGCATACAGTGTGCTTAGCCATTCTAGGAGCTGGAGTTAAAATATTACGATGTCTTTTGGAGCTACATGGGGATATTTATTAAATGAAAAACAAATAAGGAGGAGGGTCCTGAGAGGGTAAGGGGGAAGTTAATGTGAGCAATATACAAAGAAATGCATGTATAGAAATGTCATAACGTGATTCATGAAGTTGCACATTAAAATTTACTAATTAAAAACAAAACAAAACAACAAAAAATCCACAAAAGCCAAATACCATATAACAAGAAATGTTATATTGAAAAATACAGAAGTAGTGTGTCAACATAGCTGGCCACAGAAAAATTTCTTATGAGATGGCATCTGAGGTGAAAATGAACCTGAATGAAGTAGAAAAATAACAGATATAACTATCTTTAAGGAAAAATATTCCAAGCAGAGGTATCCAGAGGTAGAAAGAGTCAAGGACAGATTCATCTTCAGATTTCTGAGGAGGATGGATGTACTTATAACTTGATTGCAACTTCTAACCTCTAGACCCATGAGACAATAAGTTTCTATTGTTTTAAGCCACCACAATTGTGGTATTCTATTAGAATAGGCTAGGAAACAAATACAGTATTTTTTCTTTTTTATAGATTTTATTTTTTAGGGGAGTTTTAGGTTTATAATAAAATCTGGTGGAAAGTAGACATCCACTGACTGCAAATATCAGGATCCTGCAGCAAATGGTGTATTTGTTTCAGTTTATGGACCTTATGACACATGGTTAGCAATCAAAATCCACAGTTTATATTATGGATCAGTCTTGACGTTGCTCATTTCTTGGTTTGGACAAATGTGTAATGACATATATCCACTATCATATATCCTACAGAGTAGTTTCACTATCCACAATATCCTCTGCATGCGAGCTATTCATTTCTCTTTCCTTCCTGACACCTGAAAATTACTGATCTTTTTGATGTCTCCGTGGTTTTGTCTTTTCCAGAAAGCCATATGGTTGGAATCATATAATATGTAGTTTTGATGAAATAAATTCTTTCCCCCACAAATTCATTTGTTAAAGCACTAATCCCCATGGAAAGCCTATGGAAAATTTAATCAGTAATTAAAATTAAATCAAATTTTAAGATGTGACATCTAATGTAATATGACTGGTGATCTCAAAGCAAAGATGAGAAAGATACACTAGGAACATGCACCTATAGAGAAAAGACAACATGAAGACACAGCAGGAAGGAATCATGAGTAATCTAAGGAGAGAAACCTCAGGTCAAATCAACCATGTCAACATTTTGATCTTGGACTTGTAGCCTACAAAACTGTGAATTAAATTTGTGTTATTTAAATCACCTAGTTCGTGATATTTTGTCATGACATCCTACCAGGCTAAAATAATATAGTCTTTTAGATTGGTGCTATTCACTTACTCAAATGTATTTAAGCTCCCTCCTGCTTTATCATGATCTGTTGGCTCATTTCTTTATACTGCTGAATGGTAGTTCATTGTCTAAATGTATCACAGTTTATCCATTCATCTACTGAAGAATTGTTGTTGTTGTTGTTGTTGTTGTTGTTGTTGTTGTTAGGTGCTGTAGAGTCGGTATCCGACTCGTAGGGACCTTCATAGGGTTTTCAATGGCAGACTGTTTCAGGAGTGCCTTGGAAGTGGATTGCCAGGTCCTTCTCCCATTTTTGCGGTGCTGGGAATTGAACTTGAGACCTCAGAGACTGCAGCACAGTGCTCTACCCACTGAGCTAACTCCCAGCCCCTACTGAAGAATATCTTAGTTAATTCCAAGTTTTGGTGATTTTACAAATAAAGTTTCTATAAATATTCATGCACAATTTTTCTGTGTGAATATAAGTTTCAACTAATTGAAGAAATGTCAAGGAGCATGATTGTTGGATAATATGGTAAGAATATTTCATTTTGTAAAACTGCTGCTCTCACTGAAAATGAACATACAGTTTTCCCTTCCCACCAGGAATGAAAGAGAGTTCATGTTACTACACATCCCACCAGTATTTGCATTTGTCAGTATTTTGTGTTTTGGCCATTGTAGTATGTATGTAGTAAGTCCCATTGTTGTTTTGATTTGTGTTTCTCTAATGATGCATGATGCTGAGCATCATTTCACATAATTATTTTTCATCTGTGTAATATCTTTGGTGAGGTGCTACCTTGGTTTTCTATATTATGTGTGAAAATAATATACTGAAGATGCTTTGAAAGAGAGAAATATGATCTTATTTGTGTTTTAGAGTATCATTTTGACTAATGCATGATAAAATGACTTGAGTGGGAACAGGGATAGAGTGTCAAGGGATTTGATTCAGAAACTATTTTGCAAATTTGGAGACTATTCAGTCCAGATGGCTTTCTGCAGGACAGTAGGATTGGGAATGAAGTGATTAGAATTTGTATACAAATATAAATATTTCTGTTGTGTGTATACACACACACACACACACACACACACACACACATATATATGTGTGTGGGCTGGGATTTAGCTCAATTGGTAGAGCACTGTGCTGCAGTCTCTGAGGTCTCAAGTTCAATTCCCAGCACCGCAAAAATGGGAGAAGGACCTGGCAATCCACTCCCAAGGCAATCCCGAAACAGTCTGCCATTGAAAACCCTATGAGGGTCACTATGAGTCAGATACTGACTCGATGGCACCTAACAACAACCATATATATGTGTATATATATATATATATATATATATATATATATATATACACATATATATGTGTGTGTGTGTGTGCACGCATGCATTACATGTAATCTATCTATATATAGATATATATAGATATACATAGATATATATTATATGTAAAAGTGATGGCTTCTTAGCACTTTATGTGCACATCCACACACACAAACAAGGGCTAAAACATAAGATAGACATTACATTTAATTGAGTTATGTCCTGTAAGAGAAAGAAAGCACTCAATGAATGACTAAAATTTTGGTCTAAACAACTGGATGACTATTAGTGCTACTTCCTGTGCTGCAAAACAATGTTTTGAGATCAGATTTAAGACTAAAAATCAACGTAATTTACTTCTGATTTGACTCACTTTCTTGTTTTTTTTTACCTCCAGGCTAGTTTATTTGGGAAACAGGCTAAAGATGTACTTGCTTATCATCACAGACAATTAAAGAATAACATGTAAGTTTAGGTAAATGCTTTCCCATATTTATTTATAGTTTTGTATTCACAATGTGGTTGCAAATGAAACATAATGATAAATTATCAGCTATGAGCATGAATATTATTGGCAGAATGAATTCTCTTTAAAGTAAAGGCCCATAACAGGGTTTCTCAACAATCACATTTTTTACATTTGTAGCCACATAATGATTTTTGTGGGAGGCTGTCCTCTATATGGTAGAAAGTTTTACAGCTTGTCTGTCCTCCACATTTTTCATTCTACAGATATTTTTAGCTATCTCCAGGATGGGTACAAAAGCATCCTGTTTGAGAACAGCAGCTCTGTTGGTGAACATAGGATAATTTAAAAGTTATTA
Organism: Pedetes capensis; assembly: GCA_007922755.1. Taxonomy (NCBI): domain Eukaryota; kingdom Metazoa; phylum Chordata; class Mammalia; order Rodentia; family Pedetidae; genus Pedetes; species Pedetes capensis. The sequence goes on from VMDO01027140.1 coordinate 21,034, forward strand.
CAAAACATTGGTTTTAAATTAATGTTATAGGGAATTCTAAAATGCTGAAGAATGCAAGAAGGAAGGAAACCCTGCCTGATTAGAAAAACTTTAATTTAGGCAACTGAGTATTCATTTATTTCACATAGTGGTCTTCTATGTAAGATTTATTTGAAGAAGATTTTTAAAACTAAGCATTCTTTAAAACTGTGAAAAAACATGTAAGACTATGAATAATATATAAATCATATAATTTAATTTAAGTCCATGATAAAACAGATTCTAAGGAGAAAACACAAGCACAAACTATATTATTTGATGTTAAACTAATATAGCAAACGCAAAAATTAAAACCTTCTAATACCTCATAAAATGTTAGCAATTATACTTTGTAGGGGGAACTATAATGAAAAAAGAAATGTAGTTTTTTGCTTTAATTGTAGTTAAATAAATTGTATGACCATAATAGTACATTTGATTAGAAAGAGAACATAAATTGAAAATAGAAATGGTCCTAGGTGAGATTTTAAAAGGTATAACATATTATGGGAGTATCTAGAGAATTTGATAATGGTGAAATAATTTACTGATAAGAACAGAACAAAAATGTGGAGTAATTTTGAAATGAAAGCTTAAGGTTAAATAAGTGCAGGAAAAAATCCAAATGATAAAGTTTGAAATTATCTTCATAGCATTTTAGGGAGAAGTAAAGATATATTTTAAAAATTACTTTAGAAGCATGGCTTTGGCTGATATATAAAAACATTCATATCCATGCCTAGCTAAAAAGGCAAAAATAATAAAAGTATATTATCTAAACATCATCTATTTATAAACCCTACCAGGTAAATTATTTTAGAGTAGAGGATTTAAATTATGGATTTGTGTGAAATTACAGGCAGCTAGAAACCATACCTCAACATCAAGAAAACAAAATCTTTACTACTGAGTCAGTACCCTACTTCATGATAAATTGAGAAAAGACAGACTGACACAGTGACTGCCACAATGGGCTTAAAACTAAAAAAGGTGATTGTGCCTAGCATAGTCTCAGGGAGTGTTTTGTTCTATTGTACATATAGTCACTATGAACCAGACTCAACTCCAGGGCAGCTAACGAGAAAAAGAAATCATATCTGCAGAAGAAGCATTCTTCAATGACTTTAGTATGCAGAATTAGCTCTATCTGAACTACTGGGAAATATCTTAGATAATTTATTAATAGTAGGAGATTTTGCCATATTCATGATTCAGATTCTCTATGTTAGCCCCTGTATAAAGGTTCTTCTAAAAAACATTATTAAATACTAAAATCATTATTAAATACTACTCAGTATTTATCATACAACAGTTCCTGTTTTTTCCTACGTCTGCTTCTTTAAACATTATAATGATTTCATTCTGTGTCTTCTTTAGGCTAAACTATTGTGCCCATTTATACACAAATCCTTCAGAAATAAATATGGCAAGTTTTGTTAATTAATACTTTGGTATACTGCAGAGTTCACTATCTGCTCTACAAACTTTTCAACCATTAGGTAGGGCATCCAAACAGACAGCTTCAGGTATGTTTAGTGCATATCTTTTTTAAGGATGCAGTATGAGTTTTACTTATAGAATTTCCCTGACTGTGTTAAGACAAAGATTTTTCAGAAGACATCAATGAAAGTGGAAGCTGAAATTTTTTCTATTACCAAAAAGAAGTAAAAAGATTCTATAGGGAAATTCTACACAGCTTGCAAAATTGGAAACTTCTTGAAAATTTTTAAACATTTTCATCTTCTGCCAAGAATATTAATTAGTTAATCACAATGCTATATGTTGGATATTTGAGCAGCTTTATTGAAATATAATTCATGTACCATAAAATTCATCTAAGTGCACAATTGCCTGCAGCCATAGCCCTGTGGAATCGGATCCCATCAGATCTCTGAAGCTAAGCAGGGTCGGGCCTGGTTAGTACCTGGATGGGAGACCGCCTGCGAACACCAGGTGCTGTAGGCTTGGGAGAAGGACCTGGCAACCCCCTCCCAAAAATCAATCTGCCATTGAAAACCCTATGAACAGCAGAGAAGCACTGACAATAGTGTTTCCCCTGTTGTGCAGAGGGTCACTATGAGTCGGATACCGACTCGATGGCACCTAACAACAACAACAACAAGTGCACAATTAATTGCTTTTGTTTTGTTTGGATGTACAGATGCCCTTGACTTATGGTGAGCTCACGTCCCAATAAACTAGTATAAATTGAAAATATTTAAGCTGAAACTACATTTACTACACTTTGAGTTGAAGTTCAATGCTGCTGTCCAGCAGCACAAGAGAGTATTCTACTGCAGAATACTAACCTGGAAAAAGGTCCAAATTCAGAGTAAGGTTTCTATTAAATGCAGATCCCTACTGTAAAGTAAACAAGTTACAAGTCCTACTATTGTAAGTCAGAATATATACCATCTGCATATTGAGGGTACATATTTGCAACTCTTACCATTGTATAATTTTAGGAGATTTTCTTTATTTGGAAGAGAAATCTCATCTACATTACCAACCACCCTTTGTACTCAACTCCTGCCTATTTCATGAAAACTACTAATCTTTTTCTTTGTCTCTATGAATCTACTAATTAAGTAACTATAAATGGAGAGATTTCACTTAGAATAACATTCACATTTCATTCATTTTTGTAGACTATATCAGCACTTCTTGCTTATAACCAATTATATTAGGTTGCATATGCTGTATTTTGTTTACTTGTTTGTCATTGTTAGGCATTTGGGGTTTCCTGCTTTTTGATTATTAGGAATAATGCTGTTAATCATATTTGTGTTGAAGATTTTAAGTGGAAAGATTGTTTCACAAACTTGAAATATATATCTATGCAAAGAATCACTTGGATATTTAATAACTTTGCATTTAACCTTTGGAGAAAATGTCAAAATGGTTTCTAAAGTAGTTGTAACAGTTTACGATCCCACAGGCAATATATGCAGGTTCTTTTTCTATATATTTAATTATTTATCATAATTTATTGTTTATCATTTTTATCCATCATGCAGTATAAGAAATGATATTGCATTATGGTTTTAATTTACATTTCCCTAATACAGATTTTGAGCCTCATTTTCTCTAATATTGGTTATTTGTATATATTTTTTTCAATAAATTTCTACTAAAGTCCTTTGCTCATGTTTGAACTGGGTTATTTTTCATTTATTTGTAGAGTCACATGTGTGTATATGTGTATCTGTTTAATATATACTGGATTAAGTTATTAACAGAGAAGTGGCTTGCAAAGATTTATTCCCATTCTGTCAGTTGTTTTTTACTTATTGATGGTGTCTACTGAAGCACAAGTTTTAAAAGTTCAATGAGAATCAATTTATCTTTTATTTTCTTTCATTACTTATGCTTTTTTACTGCCCAACACAAGGTCACTAAGATGTCCTCTATGGCTTTCTCCAAGAGGTTTATACTTTTAATCCTCACATTAAATCTGCAATTCAATTAGAATTAAAATGTTTGTATAATAGGCATGAGACCAAATTTGTTCCTTTGCATCTAGAACCCAGTTGTTCTAGTGTCACTTGTTAAAAATAGAGATTAGATTTGACAACACTGGTAGTTAAATATTACTATGAGTGTTTGATATAAGCTATATATTATAAAAGTTGCTACACTTTCTCAGAAACACCAATTAAAATTGTGTCTATATGCTCCCAAATGTAGTTGTTGGTAGGTGCCATAGAGTCACTGTCCTACTCATAGAGACCCTACCTACAACAAGCAAAACAGTACTGTTAGTGTTTCTGTGCTATTCATATGATTTTTAATGACTGTTTTTTGGAGTGGGTTGCCCACCTTCTCCCAAACCTACAGCTCGTCGTGTTCCCAGGCGGTCTCCCATCAAAATACTAACTAGGCCCAACCCTGCTTAGCTTCTGAGATCTGCCAGGATCGGACACCAGGCCCAAATGTAGTAGATGCAGGTAAATTAGAAGAGAAAATGGCAAAATTTTAAATGAAATGATTAATATACCTTGTCTTTGAAAATATTTATACTACTATTAAATTTAATAACACTAAATACGTTTGTATTAGGATGGCAACATGAAATATAGTCCTATTTTCAATAACAATCATAATTGAGATTTTTTTTTTTTAATTCTACTGGGCTGAACCCAGGGCCTCACACACAATTTTTGCAAGGGCTCTGTGACTGAGCTGCAACCACAGTCCTTTTTTATTTTTTAAACTACTAAATTATGCAGGATGCCTCTGTCCTGGAAGTTGTAATTCTCCTGCCTCATCCTCCTGAGCCACTGGAATTACAGGCATGCACCACTGTGCTACATTTAGGGATTGATTTTAAATACAAACAATAATTATATTTTAGGATATAGAAAGGCAGAAAATTTATTTATTTATCTGTTTATTTATTAATCCCTGTACAGAAGGCAGCCAATGTGTAAAATAAATAAGATTGAAGGAACCCATGTGAGTATCTGGGAAAGAGTGACTGGAATGTGAAGGTACTGAGAAGATAACATTCCTGGCTTACTTAAAGAATGGATTTGAAGAATGAACTTGTTTGCCGGGTGTGGTGGTGCATGCCTGTAATCCCAGTGGCTCCGGTGAGAGGCGGAAGCAGGAGGATCACAAGATCAAGACCAGAGGCAGTCTGC